>VXBR01010627.1:162287-192742 GCA_013400215.1 Cisticola juncidis
CATGGTGCTCCCCTCATGGTGCTCCCCTCATGGAGCTGTTCCCGTCCCGTCGCCGGGGCCGAGGCGCCCGGGGCGCTGCCGCTCCTCGCCCCGGGAGAACGGCCTGAGCTTCCCTCTCCGACCGGGGGGCGGCGCCGACTGAGGCGAAGCTAGCACGAAGCGGCAGCGGCCCGGCCACCACCTCCCGCCTCACGGCCCCAACGAGCGCGGCCCCGGCCGTGAGGGGGACGTGAAGTAAGAACAGGGAGGGCGTTTGATCGCGGCCTTGGTACCTCCTGTCACTGAGGCGAATGGCCCGAACACCACCGAAAGAGGAGAACATATAGTACAGCACGGTTCGTTCGTATTTTTAAGGGGTTCCAATATAGAGAAATCAATATATTTATCTATAAAAATCTAAGTATAAATTTTAAGCAGGGAGAGAAATACACATCACCTGCTCGTTAGCATGGAACTATATAAAATCACTGGTCTCCACCTGAAAACCTCAGGCACACTTGTGCCGGCTGTGCAGCTGAAGCCCACGACAATTGTAATGTTTTGGGGTTGTAATCAATGCTGTGCTGCTCCTACAGAAATTGATGGAAACACTCAAATTTCACGGTGAGCAATGACATAGCTCAAGCTTTTCCCAAGCTTTTCTGTCAAAAGAGTATTGCCTTCTTATTTTATGCTTTTTTCTGCCCAAAGCTGAGCAAGATCACTTTTCCCACTACATTTTAGCTCTGGCTCAAGATCATCCTCATAATCACCTTGGAGTCAGGATCAACAATAATTTTCTCCAAATCATTAGCTACTTGTGGCTAAAGGTTTTCAGGTGTAAAATCACCTGAGGTGTGGAGGGAGGGTTCATACACTGGATCTGCATTTTGAGTGCGTGATTGAAATGATGATTTCAGTGTTGAAATCAGGGCTTCTTTCTCAATGCTTAGTCTGGCTGTGGCAAGAACCAAAATTGCTCCTGAGCAACACTTCATAACAGGCCAAGAGGCAGAGGAAAGAGGTTTAGTGGTACACAGAACACACTGGAGCTTCAAAAACATCAAGACAGGCACTTCACTAATAACTACAAATCAGTTCTAATGGTGAACAGTATGATGTCTCCTTTACACATAACATTGTCCCATAATTACATCTCACCCAATAATTTGACATCTGCAGGAGAACCTGAGGCTGTTACGGCATTGCCTGTTTGGAAACCTTAAGAAAAAAGAATAAATTACAACTTTTAGAATTAAATAAGCTCTTGAGGCACTGTGAGTTTTCACTTCCAGCAAAGCAATTTAATTTTTAATCTGTTCAAATAATTTTAACTGGAAACCCTTGAATTTTTAGCAAAGAATGGTTATTTTGGCAGAAATGAGGGCTGTATTTTCTGTGGTGAGTCCCCCAGAGATGCAACATGCCCCTGTCAGTGCAGAACTGATGTGAAGAAATCCTTTGGTTTGTGTCTTTCAACACTTCTGCTGGTTTATTCAAGTTCTTGCTCAAGCTGCTGCACTGATGGGAATTAGGAGCCCTCCAAAGAAAATCCTGCAAGAACTTGCAAGCGCCCATTGCACAAACAGACTGAAAATACTCTGGTTCCAAACCAAGACACAGAAACTACACCCAGGCACAGGAGCATCTCGTTGCACATTGCCCTAAGCTGAACTCAAAGCACTGGTGAAGTGCTGTGACAGTGAAGATGCATCCAAAAGCAGGGGCATGTAATGGTCCATCTTGGCTACCAAATGGGCAATCTTATTTCACAGGACATTTCAAGGCCATTCCTCATCTCTGGTCAATATTTGTACCCAGCATCAGCTGCAGGATGCAGCCTCAGTGACAGGTACAGTGAGGAGAAGCAGCTCTCCCAAAATCAGGCTGCTGATCTGAGGCAGACTGGACTTGCACTCCCAATTTTTTAATAATTCGCTTTTCCTCCCTGCCAGGGAAATGCTCTGTATCACATACAGCTCAGGGCTCCAGTGTTTTGGGCTCCAGAATGAAAATTTTGGCTTAATTTAAGGTGTATCCACCCGAGTTACAGTTGTGTAGATGCAGGCAGGTCCCTCAAATAGCAGCACTGGGGATGTGCTGTGAGAGGCAGGAGATTCACTGTCACACTGTGGCTTTGGGTTGTCTCTGCAGAAAACAACGATTATGGGACTTGTGAACATCATTGCTGACATGAAAAGGAACTGCTAGAATTCACTGTGCAGTGGGATTTGTAGTAAATATTATCTATGAATATGAATACACAAATTATATCTTATACAGAATGTACATATTCATCCCCAGTGTGCTGCAGTCAGGATTTCTCAGAATTTCTGTTTCATTTTCTCTCTGTTCAGTTTAAGAGCAGATCCCTTGCTTTCTGTTAAGACTTGTAACACTGGTGGCTCTTTGGCATCTTCAATTAACTTTTTTAAGCTTTTCATACACACCAGGTCACCAGTAATCAGAGAAGCAGCACTGAAGCCAATTCCAGTGAGAAAAGTTTATGTTTGCATAAATGTATTTTAGTAATCTCCCTTCTGGAAAACAGAGCTCAGTGCAAACTCAGCACAGACTTGAAAGGGCCAAACGAAGAAAAATGCAGCATTTTCCTCAAGAGCAGCTTGGTTTGTTTTTCTCTCAGGTGTGAATTTTGGGATGGTACAGGCCTCTATACCCATCTCTCTTGTCAGCCTGCCAGGAAAACAAGCATTTTTCCATTCAGTAACTCACATTGCATGAGTTAGAGTGGTATAAACCAAAGTTCATCTGCTTCTCCTGGGAAGTGAAATGAATTATCATTTCCAAGAAGAGTCACCATCATTCAACCAGGGCACTGGGCATTAAAGAATCTCTAAACACATTGAAAATAACAGTTCCCAACTAAAAATCGTGACCCCTGTCCTTTGATTTCCTGAAGCATGTTGCAAAATAACTTTGAACACTTGTTTTTTAAACTACCTGCTAAACTGCTTGGGACAGAACAAGCCCAGGAATCAAGAGGCATCAGTGAAACAAAACTGCAGCTGAATCTCCCTCTGCCTCCTGCCACAGCTCGGACTTCCCATGTTTCAAAGGATTTAAAGTGGCACAGTTCCATGAAGGAATGGTTTATTGATCTAGTTCTGGGCTGGGTTTTAATCCCAGTTCCCCCTCGTTTACTTGGGCCGCAGAAGGAGGACAAGCTGCGTTTGACTCCTCAGACTGCTTTGGATTAACTGACCCCAAATCCCCTGCAGATCCTGTCCTGACATTTGGAATAACACTGGATGGATGTTTAATGGACAACTCATTACAATATCTTTTCCCATGTAGATTTAAAAAGAGGAAACTCTCTTTCTTTCCCTAATTTTTCATCTTTCCTCCCGCTGTAAATAGATTTAACAGTGAGACCATCAGGAGTCTTTACAAATCTGAGTACTTACTGAAGCCTTTGCTCCTGCCAGCTCTTCCATTTCGGCCAGGACTTATGGCAGACTTTACTTATTCCCACTTGTTTGCACATCAAACCAGCTCCAGGAGAGATGTGATGGGAAGGACCTTGTGAGTTCAGATTAAATCCTTGCTAGAAGGAGCTCCAGCACCAAGGAACACTGTTTATCCTGGGGGAATGGGGAAATGAGTGTCCAGGCAGAGAAAATCCTCTCCTGGCCTGGGTTGCATCAAACCATTGCATCAGGCACAATGTGCCACAGGGAAGAGCAGGTGAAGGATGAAGAGGGAGGTAACAGAGAAACAAAAAATGATGCTGAGAACAGAGGGAGAATGAATGACTGTATTTTTTTTCCTGGAAGAAAACCTTCCTCATGATGAAAGAAGAGGAAAAGCCTTGTTTCACTGACTCCAGAAGCATCAGGAGGTGAGCAGTTCTGGGTAGGAAACAACACAGATTTTAGCATCCTTTTCTTTCCAAACAATAGGGGAGACAACCAGCTGGAAAGGACTTAGTACAGAATAATTCCAATAAGCAGCTAAGCTTCCAGAGATTCTCTAAAATCTCAGGAAATTTTGAACCCAGGAGTTAATGGGAAACCACATGATCTCAATGGGTAAGGTTTGGGCAGACCTAGAACTGCCCTGGGAAGAACTTTCAACTGGGCAGAGCCTCTTGAAGGTGCTGTAAGTTTGTGTTTACTGCCTCAACCAAGTCCAGCAGCTACTTGTTTTCATGCCTCTGGATCTTCAAGGGGTCTGCTTCTCTCAGTGCTGGGATTCTGGAGTCCTGTGCTGTGTCCTGAATGCAGATTGACTGTGTCTCTTCAGGAAATCTATTTAAGCTCCTTGCAGACCTTATTTGTACAATAAGAATAATTCTGACTCACTTCACAACCAGAGCAGGAGGATTAATTAAGAACTGCAGAAGTGTTAAACATTATTAATGGCTCCCAAGTTTTCTTCTCTTGGAAACAGTGGCCATTTCTTCTCATAATGTTTTAAACAGTTGCTGCTCAAGGAGCTGAGATTGCAGATTCCTGGCTTGCGGTTTGTCCATAAATCAGGGACCTGGAGCCTACCCAAGACACTCTCGATGGGCTCAGCAGGAAGTCTGGACAAGAGAAAACTGTTCTCAGTCTGGCCCCGTGAACCACTTTATGGCCAGTCCAGTTTCAGTGTCCCATGCCAAACATGAGAGGGATTCTGGCCAAGTCTAAAAGCACGAGGTCTCCAGAATGTCCGTTCAAACTGGATTTCACTCCCCATAAATATTTTCCATCTTCTGCCCTGGAGAATATAGGCTTGACTTCACAGCTGATGTGCCTGGGCAGGGCAGGAAAGGAAGCCAGTGTTCATCACCAATGGCTTTTCAGCACACAAAATTTAACTTGTAGAGAAAAGTGAATAACCCCCACACAAAACCCCAGGAACCTAACACAAGATAAAGTCAGGCAGCTCTAAATAAGATCCCCCAAAAAAAATCAAATCCAGTAGATCCATTTTGTGCACAAAGCAGCATTCCTTACAGCCAGGAAACTATTTACCAAAGAGCTGTTGCCTTTTCAGACACAGAATCATTATCCAGACACCAGCTTTAGAGCAACTTGCCTATCAGGATGTCAGTTTGTGTTCAATATGCCATAGATCCACCTTTTCCCACTAGGATCTGCTGTGCTAGCCTGGAGTATCATCCTCACACACACCAGCATTCCCTGCAGGTGTTTGCAGAATAAAAGGGAAAGCTGAGTCCCAGCAGTGAGGATCCAGTGGCTCAGACACAGTATCACAAAGTTGGAAGAGACCTTCAAGATCATCGAGTCCAACCTGTTCCCTGACCTCGACTAAACCATGGCACTGAGTGCCACATCCAATCTTTTTTTAAACACATCCAGGGATGGTGACTCCACCACCTCCCCAGGCAAACAATTCCAGTAGTTTATCACTCTTCCCGTGAAAGACAAAGCAGGGAGATGGAATGTGAGAGATTTGGGCCAAAGCACCTCCTGGTCCTGCTGCTGTCGCTCCTTCCTGCACCCCAGGACCAGCAGCACCTCTCACCAGGTTTGAAGGGCACAGGGACACAGGTGTGCACCCCAGTCACAGACATCTTACAGGGCCTTTTGGTCACAAATCCCTCGTGGCAAAATTGAGCACTGGAAGGGCTGCTGGGATTCCAGGGAATTCTCAGGATGGGGAGGTTAAGGATGTGTCAGGCAGCTCACCACAAGCACGCTCTGCCTCTCAGTGCAGCAAAGGTTACAAACCAGCATCCAGCCTCAGCTCAGGCATTGTATCAGCACTGCTGGCTTTAGGCATTTTTCAGGTGTGCAGCTTGCAGGATACCACACTCACCTGCTGTGCTGCCTGCAGCACAAATCACCAAAGGTTTTAATTGCTTCAGTCTGTGTTACAGTCACAGAATCATTTAGGTTGGAAAAAATGCTCAAGTCCAGCCATTAAAGTAGCACTAGCCCATGTCCCAAGTGCCACATCCATGTGTCTTTTGAATCTCTCCAGGGATGATGACCACTGCCCCAGGCAGCTGTGCCAGTGCCTGACCACCATTTCAGTGAAGGAATTTTCCCAATGTCCAGTCTGAACCTGTTTTGGCATAACTTGAGGCTGTTTTCTTCATCTTATTCCCATTCCCTGTGAGCAGAGCCCGACCCCCCCTGGCTGTCCCCTCCTGTCAGGAGTTGTGCAGAGCCAGAAGGGCCCCCCTGAGCCTCCTTTTCTCCAGGCTGAGCCCCTTTCCAGTTCCCTCAGCTGCTCCTGGTGCTCCATCCTGCTGCTTCCCCAGCTCCATTCCCTTCTCTGGACATGCTCCAGCCCCTCCAGGTCTTTCTTGCTGTGAGGGGCCCAGAACTGCCCCCAGGAGTGGAGGTGTCTCAGCAGGGCCCAGCACAGGGGGACAGTCACTGCCCTGGTCCTGCTGGTCACAGTGTTCTGACAGGATGTATCACCAGCGCTGTAGGGTGCAGATGGTGGCTCCTTGATCATCTCAGCACCCTCTAAACTGTCACCGTTTTTTCCTTTTGCATCTGAATAAAAATAAGATGTTAGGATGTTAATAAAACCTCTCAAATGCTCCCCCAAGCTGCAGGAATTTTTCACTCCTCTGTGCCCAGCCAGGCTTCCTGTAGCTTGAAGAGCTGGAGGTTGTCCTGTCCAGCACAGCACCCAAAGTTAACCAAACCCAGTCCCAGCATCTTAATCTGGCAATTTAAAGATAAGTTAAACAAATGCCAGGGCTGCTCAGAGCCCCGCTGAGCAGGAGAAAGGATTCTTATAAACCATTTGCATAGTGTAAAGCAGACACACAGAGGAAATCCAGCATGGCATTCCTGTCTGAACCACCAGTGCTCCTTGATTCAAACCAAGGGCTACATCCATTTTCAGAGACAAAACTATCATAGCTACAGATTCTCCTGCTTTCCCTCTACACTCTGTTGTTTTTACAACTCTCTTGCCACCATGGCCAGTGCTTGATGCCCTGAAGAACCTGAAGCAACTGAAGACAGACCAATCAACATCACTACTGGAAGACACAAACACCAATAAAATAAAGAGGAGAGTGAAGTGGGGGACATGTCTGGAAAACAAGAACTGTTTATTTGTCATAAATACAGATCAGCTAGGTGTGCAGTTTATCCCACAGACTCTCCAGAAAGCCACACAGTGGAAAGCTGCCTCCCAGTTACTTCCCTTTTCCCACAAGACCAGGATAAACTCACTTATCCAGCAGCTCAGTGATCTTTTCTGCCATGGGACTGCACTGACACGTCCCACCAAGAGTATCTGTGTCTGCCAAAGCTGCCTCATGCCAGCAAACTCCCCCTGCCTGGTCAGACTTGGAGGTTTCTTAACAAGTTAATTATTTCTTCCAGTGCTTGTTCAGAGCACAAAGGTACACAAGGATTTTGTGGTAGGGGGGTGTATTCACAGACCTGACTGGGAATTTTGCTGCCAACATCTGTTCTGAGAAAGGCCATTGTTAGAAACAGTATGAAGTGAGGCTCTTCAGGTTCATGTCCAAAATTTGGGCACATTTATTTATCTGGGTTTTGTCCCCACTAAAAGCACTGCACTTTGAACAAGCTGATGATGTGGGATCTGATAATTAAAGGTGGCTCCTCTCTGTGCAGGGAGGGCTGGATGTCCCCAGCATTGTCCCTGCCCTCTGCCCATGAACCTGTGCTGGACAGTGCCTGCAAGCAGCTGCTGAGAGTGGCTGTGCCTGAGGCAAGAGATCAGCACAAAGCTCATCCTTCAGTGCTTGGGGCTCAGTTCTTCTCCAGGATTCTGGTGAGGAGTTCGTTCAGCCGGTTCACCATTGGCCTGGCATCCTCATTCAGTCCTGCTGCAATCATGGCATTCTCATAGATCTGAAAAAGAAAGCACTAAATAAGCACCAAAGCAACCTGTCTGAGGGAGGAAAGGAATGTCACTGTCCAGGACCTGCATGCTGAGGCCAAGAATGTCTTCTAGGGCACCTGCTAGGAAAACATGGACCACAAGTCCCAGAAATACCCAGGGACCACAGAAGGATGTGACCCTGTTTCCTGCCATGCACGGGCTGCAGGCTGGTTCAGGGAGGGATGGTGCTGCTTCTGCAGAAGGTCTGGCTCTCACCTGGTCGAGCAACATCTGGGCCAGATCAGGCTGACTGTCCTTCAGCTCGCTGAGCTTCCTGATCAGAGCATGCCTGTAAGAGAGACACCAACACTGAGACTTGTGATTTAGGACACAGTGAGAAGTTTATTTCCAGAATGGGCAGCTAAGTCACAGTGGGTCACCAAACTCAATTTCCTTGCTCCTGTTCTGGGGGCTTCTCTCTTCTCTCCCATCTGTCCCTGTAACCCTCATGGCCCTCAGAGGGCTGGACACTGTGTGGGGACCTCATGTTAAAAGTGTCACACAGCCTCGTAGATTAAGGCTGTGTGGCACTGAGTGCAGCCTTACACCACCCCCTCTCTGCCTCCACTCTGAGAGGCTGCTGTGTCCCAGGGCTGGTGCTGTGCCCCTTACCCTGTGTTGATCTCCAGGGTGGGCTGCAGGAGCTGGGCTCGCTCCTCCTGGGTCTTGGCCAGCTGCTGCATGCGCAGGAAGTGGCGGGCGGCGCCCATCTCCAGCACGGTGATCATGGCGGGGTGCGTGTCCAGCCGCGTGGTCACCTGCGGCACAGGCATGGTCAGGGCTGCCACGGGCAGTGCATGATTAAGAGGTGGGGGAACTCTGAGGGCTGGGCAGTGTCCTCAGCACAGATCCACACCAAACCTCCACATGACTCATTCCCATCCCGCAGGAGCTGCCTGAACCAGCAGGAAAGATGGGGGCCTAAATGGCCCTGCAGTCCACAGGCTGCAGGTGGACCCAAAGCCTTCCCTGCCAATACACCTTTCTAGCCCACAAGCAAGAAAAGTCACCAGCCTGTTCTGGTAACCTGAGCATCAACTGCAATATGGGCTTTGCTCAATACACATTGAGATGTGGTTCTTCTGCTGCCACACTAACCATCCAATCAGATGACAAATGCCATCATCTGCACCATTTGCACACAGGAGGCACGGAGAAGAAAATTACTTCCCACAAACTCCAAAGAAAAATCTGTGGCAGTAGATCCACAACCACCTATCATCTTTTTTCCCCTAGATTGTTACCTCTGTGGGTCTCCTGTACCCAGACACAGCATACCCACCTTCACTCCAGTGACTCGAGAGCCCAAGGCGTTCCTCATCCAGGCCATCAGATCCTCAGCCTCCTTCTCTGTCAGACGTTCTCCAGCTGGCAGGGAAAGAGGGCACATCTGAGCATGCATCTATCGTGTGCAATGGACAGTGAGCTGAGTTTCCACACTTCCATTTGTCAGTTCTCTTGTGGGAATGGGAGTGCAGCACCACTCAGCACACACCTACATATCCTCATCCCAGATCGTGCCATACCTGGAGAGGGCAGGCTCATGCCTTGCTAGGGGCTGTCTGCCTCTGTCTGGGCACCAGATGTGTGCATGGGGTTGAAATAAAATCATGGCAACTCCACACATGACATTCCATTTAACTTTGATCATGTGAGATGAAACAAATCTGCACAAACTTTAAGTTGCCTCAGACCATGAGAATGGGAGGGTGGGAGGCTCTTGCTTGGGAGCTGCAAAAGCAGGGGAGGAAGGTGTCCCTCCCTGGCTGCTCAGGGTAGCAGGGCAGTGTGCAGCAGGAGGGCCAGGGGAGCCTCACAGTACCTGGGCGGCTCTCCTCAAACTTCTCTTCCTTATAGTGATCAACAACAATGTCTGTCTCCACAGAGATCAGCTTCTTCTTGTCAAACTCCCGGAGATGCAAGAGTGTCAGCTCATCAAACTGCTCGTAGCAGAACAGCACCTGTGCCAGCAAAGGGACAGTGACACATTGTTTGGGATGTAACAGCATTCCCTCCTTGCCAGACTGCTCTGTACCAAACAGCAGCAGCATCACACAGGAAACTCACAGGCTCAACCCCACAGTGGCTGTCACTCAGGGCCTGACATGAAAACAACCCTTGGAGGGATTTGTTACCCTTGGAGGGTTCAGATCTGCATCTGAACAAGTCCTGCTGCCCAGGGAAAGTGAGAACCAGCACTGACTCCAGTCCTGAGAGGGCCACCTGCCTACAGAGGGCAACTGTAACACCATTACAGCCCTGCACAGCAGCTCCCAGGCTACTGCTCTGGGGTCCAGCAAAGGTAGGAATAAGACAGAAGAACCTGGTGTCTGTACAAGTATTAAATCACAGAATATAATTGTTGTGGGGGACGCATCAGGATCATTGTGTCCCAACTCTTGTCCCTGTGCAGCACACCCCAACAATCCCACCCTGTCCCTGAGAGCATTGTCCAAATGCTTCTTGGACTCAGGCAGGCTTGCTGCTATGAGCACTTCCCTGGGCAGCCTGTCCCAGTGCCTAACATCTCTGGGTGAAAAGTGATGTTAGGCACTCTTGATAGCCAACCTAAACCTCCTCTGACTCAGCTCCAGCCATTCCCTTGGGTCCTGCCACTACTCACGAGTGCAGAGATCAATACTCTGCTGCCCCTTGTAAGGATGTTGAAGACACCAGTGAGGTCTCCTCTCAGTCTCCTTCTCTCCAGCTGAACAGGCCAAATGCCCTCAGCCACTCCTCATACGGCTTCTCCAGACCCTTCACCATTCTCACAGCACTCCTAACAGCTGAATGGTTTTTTTTAAATGTTAAGAGTCTGTCACAGGTCCCTCTTGCCTCATGCCACAGCCTGAGCAGAGGAGGGCGCCAGGCAAAGGCCCCGCGCTGGCAGGGCTCTATCACAGGCCTCACTGCAGCAGCTCAGGGCATTCCCCTGGCTGTGGCACACTGCTCACCCACCTCCATGTCCTTCTTCTTCATGGCCTCGAAGTACGGGGAGTGCTCGGCCAGGTGCCGGTTGGGGGCGCACAGGTAGTAGATGTTCCTGCTGCCGGCCTTCATGCGCGAGCTGTACTCGCCCAGGCTGCACAGCTGCCCCGCGGGCAGCGCCGACGACTCGAAACGCAGCAGCTTGGCTATGTCCTCCTGCAGGAAACGTGCTCCTGTCAGCTCAGGGCCCACACCAGCCCCAAGGATTCCCGTGCCTCTTGGCAGCCCTACAGAAAGGCTCAGGGGAGTCTGAATCCCTCCTTTCCTGCTCCAGGTATTACAGAGGCAGAAAAGTAAGCTAGACAGGATGTAGGTCAAGCTCTTCTGGAAATGGGAATTAGGCAGAAGACAGCAGGAGGGCAAAGCCCATTTTTACTGCCTGTTGTAGTTGACATTGCACCAAGAAGGGCTGACAACAGTGTGGGTACAGAGACTCTGAGGGTCTCAAAATAAATGGGAAGCAGCACCAGTCAGAAAGAGTGAAAGCTTAGGCACTAGAGAATCCATAGGTCTTGGCAGACCCAAGAACACAAGATATGGGCATGCAAGTTCCATGGGGAAGGAGCAGTCTCCCTCATCCCTGCTCAGGGTAATCTTTCCCATCAGCTGCAGAGTTTCAAGATTCCTGGTACCTTGACATCCTGCTCTGCTATCGTGACAATCCCCTCTCTCATGAATACCCCGTACTCCTCAAAGAATTTGGCATATTTCTCAGGGTCCTTCTTGCTCTGGTCAATGAAGAACTTGATCAACCTCTTCTGCAAAACATCACGGAGCTTCCTGCAGGAGGAACAAGCCTTTTTAAAAACAGCTGCTAGAGCAAGACAAGACATTTTAGGTGAACATCTCTCTGTGCAGGGTTGCAGTGAGTCCACTGTCCCCTTCCCCTCATGGCTTTACACCTTTTCCTTGTATCTTGGTCCAGAGATACTCTTGCTTACCTGATCAGGGCACTCTCCTGCAGCAGCTCCCTGCTGAGATTCAGAGGTATGTCCTCACTGTCCACAACACCTGGAACACAGAGCAGCCCTTGAACAGTGATGCAAACACAAGTGCCAGGAGGGCAGCCCTTGCCTCATCCCTGTGGAAGTCACCATCCACAGCCTGCTGTTCCTGATCCCACACACACCTCTGAGGAAGCGCAGCCATTTGGGCAGGATGTCTGCAGCTTTGGTTTGGATGAGGATTTTGCGGCTGTAGAGGGCAACGCTGGAGCCCATTTCCCTGCTGATGTCAAACATGGATGGCTTCTGCAGGAAAAGAGACAGGAGGTAACACCAGCACTGTGCAGGGTGCCCACATCACACTGTGGTCTTCCCTACAATGCTGAGCCCAACTAGAGCTGAAATCTTGGCTCTCTTCCCTTAGGCCATCCCCCTGTTGTGGCTCAATATCCCAACTACCCTGTGGCACCCAGCCCACTGCAGAGATGCCACACTGGATATTTATTCCTCCCTGCAGCCGTATCTGCCTCCTTTCCCTACGGAGCTCTCCCACCCTCCCCTTTCAGAGCAGCTGGCAGACATCCCACCCCCCAGGACAGCACACTCACTTGCTCGGGCACATAGAAGATGCTGCGGATGTTGAGGGGGGCGTCGGCCCTGTAGTGCAGGACGTAGCGGGGTTTGTCGTACGCCTGCGCGATGAAGCGGTAAAACTCCTCGTGCTGCCACTCGCTGATGTCCTTGGGGTCCAGCATCCACAGAGCCTGCAGAGCAGGGAGAACAGCCCCCATCAGCTCTGTGCCCTCCAGGATGCCAGAGCAGGGAAACAGAACCTTTCAAACAGACTCTGCACAGCCTGGGAGTGAGGTGTGGCTCAGGCACATTACCATGGACTAAAAAAATACTGCCCCTCATCTGGCCTTGGGCCACCCCTTAGAGGTGACTCTTGCCCTGCAATATATATAGGGCATCTTTGTTTAGCCCAAAACAAAAGGGATTTGGCTAACTCCCTTTGCCTCACACTTGCCAATGGCCGTCCTGGGCAGATCCCACAGCTCACCTGACTGGCAGGACTGGTCAAGTCCACAAGGCCTGACCAGCAGCAAAGGAAAAGCAGAAGTTTAAGTTAACCAACCTCCCTCTGCGATGGAGGTCACAGTCTCAGCTCAGAGCTTGTGAAGCAGCTCCCGCACTGCCTGTTTTCTGCTGATTTGTTCAGCAGCCTGGGAGATGCGTTGGAAGCCACTGCAGGGTCACTGCTCCAGCACTGCTTCCCACATGAACACATGCACTGAAGCCATGAGCTCCAGCTTCCACCTGCTGCTGCTCTGAGCCCCCAGTGCTTCCTGAAGCACTCAGCCCATGCTCACAGCGTGTTTTAATTTTCAGTATGTCAGCAAAAGTCTTGAATCTGGCAAAGATGAGGGACTCAGTGCAGAACTGTGTATTTCCAGCTGGGTGAAACCCATCTCAGTCACTGCCTCTCTTTGCCACTCGAGCCCAAACAAGTGACAGGAGTGATTTCTGGGGACAACACTAACTTGAGCCCAAGGGTTTCAGGTCCCTGGCAGCTCTGAAATCCTTAAGAATTCTTCTGCCTTAGAGCCTTGTTCCAGAGGTGGCTTCTCATTTCCAGCACACACAAGTGTCCTGCAGGGTTTGCAGGATCACAGGTAGGATTACGGACTCACTAAGGTGTTCTACAGAAGTTGTCTTAGGGAAAGTGCTGCATTCTCAGGGGCTCCCTTGTAGCTAACATTTATCCCAGTCAGACCAGAGAAGCCCCCAGCTCCATCCTGTGAGCATTCAGGAGCTCATCAAGGAGAAACCCCACCAGGGAACCAACTGTGGCTCTGTTTGCAGTAAACTGATGCTGATGTGTGGAAAAACACAAAACCAAGACCCTGGATAAAGAAAAAGGCATGAAATAGGAGCGTAATGAGAATAAAGCTGTTGCTGTAAATGAAGGGAAAACAGACTTTCTGATAAGAAGATGAAAGTCCACGACTCTATTAAGGGCATTTCATCCCTTGCTCTACTACTGCTCTTCTCCAGGGAGCCTGTTCTATTGACTGCCAGGTAAAGAGAGCAAACAGCTGTCTAAAGCTGTTTCTGGTTTTGTAATTCAAGGGGCACAGCTAGAAAGCCTTTGGAACAGAAACACTATTATGCAGGAATCCAAATAAATAATCAGTGACTAATAACACCAATTACAGAACCTTAGATAAATTAACATGGTAAAATGTTTAAATACAGTCTTGAAAGTCTGTGCAGTCAGTGCCACATTCCAGGAAACAAAAAAGTCACACACATGCTCTCTACTTGCTCTCTTAGGTAAGAAAGCTTTAAACAATCAGAAGAGGAGATGCTGGAGAAAATGATTCATAGATTTCTGTTTTAAAGATAATTAATTTCTCCCAAGTGATGCCTGCAATTGGGCCAAGAACATCTGAGTAAAATGGATCTGGCTGCAGTATAATGCCAGTGGTCAGAAAATGCCAGCATGAAGCATTAGGAGCTCGTAATAAATCAGGCTGTGAGCTGAGCTGCTAAAAAACCCCAACCACTCCCTGGCAGTGGCTATTCCATGTAAGGGACAGACAGAACTGCAGTGAGAGGTGTCAGCACACCAGCAATATGAGCAATCCCTACAGCACTAACACGACACATGGCTTGAACAGAATAAGCATTATAAAGCACTGAAATAATTCAGGATAAGGAAGATATAGATCACAGATCTTGCTGATCTCCAAGAATTTTCCACAATAAATGCAAACAAGCTGTTGCAGGTATGACTTCAGCTGGGTTGGCTCCTTTTGTTCTAATTAACTGATCACTACAAGGTCTGTGATGTCCTGGACAATCCTGCCCTGATTTCCAGGGCCAGCAGCAGCTCTGTGCTGTTTCCTGTTTCAGTGGAGCATTACAGTGGTTCATCTCCACCTCACCTGTAACGTGTTAATTCTTCTCCCATTGAGGTACAGGGGGAAGCTGATGAAATTGCTGTATTTTGTCACCACCTCTGGAATGGAAAGAAGACACAGAAGGGTCACCTTTGTGGAAACAACACAGCAGGAATTCCCTTAGGAACAGCAGGTGAAAGGAGTTGCAGGAGAGGAAAAAAACCTGTAAATTCACCTCCCAGCTGTGGCCACCAACAGACTTCACAAAGCCCCAGGGTAACAGCACCGCCCTCCTCTACTCACCCTTTACTCGGTCTTCATTTGCAAACTCTTTGCAGTCTTCTTTGAGGTGTATAATAATCTTAGTCCCAGCTCTGACCCCAGATGCTTCTGCAATCTCAAACATCCCTGAACTAGGATTAGAAACAAACACTGTCAGTTTGTGCCTCAGGTACACCCATGACAGGACAGAGATATTGTTTGTTCAACTAAGAGCACACACAACACTTGAAGGCCAAGAGGAAAAGACAAAAAAGTCTTGAATGCTAGAATACTCCTTGTGCCTCTGAAAAACCCCCCAAAACACGTGGCTGTTTTCCCCACAGACACTCCACACCCAGGACACACTGCTCTGCAAAGACACTAGCTACTGAAAACCCAAACCACTCTGGTGTCTCAGTTTTCTCAAGAATTTAAATAATGTAGTCAATTCTTTATTCTGAGGAAATTCTAAGGGGATGCTGAGCTTGTCACCCACAGAATCTTCAATTTCAGTATGTCCAGCAGCCCACAGCTTTGCCATCACAGATATTTGCATCTTCAAGCAAAGAGCAAAGGATGAGCACAGCTGTGACCCACAGAGTGGATGTGCCTGCAGACCCAGAGCTGCACAAGCTCTGCTCTCTGGGGTGCCTCCAGCCAAACCTCAGAGGATGATCAGACCAAAGAGGTGCAGTTTGTGCTGTGGGACATGCTGAGCTGACTGCCTGCCAGCAGGGATGCAACAGGAGAGGCAGGAACTCTGTCCACAGCACGCCTGCTCTGACAAACCAACCCTGTCCTTGCAGTTTCCACACAGGCACACTTGGCCACGCTTTGTTACGGTGTATAACTTGAGCAGGACCTAAACCAATCAGCCAGGTCCTGAAAGAACACACAAGCCCTGTCTTTGCAGAGCTTTCAGGCCATGCCTGGTCTGGACACAGCCCCCATGGTGCCACCCCACTCTGCAGCCTCACCCATCGGATGACCAGTGGTAGCCCGGGCTGCCTGGCTCTGCCGACTGTGAGAACACCTCCACTTTATCAGCCACCATGAAGGCTGAATAGAAACCCACTCCAAACTGGCCGATGATCTTACTGCTGGCTTCAGCTTGGCTCTGCAGAGCTTCTAGAAAAGCCTGCAGGAACAAAGGAGACACAAACCAGCACATGGTGACTTCAGGTATTGCTGGAGGCTGTGATCAATCCCCAGCTGGGCTCCTCAGGCACTGCAGCCTGGCAGTCCAGCACCCTCACCCCATGCTCAGGCATCAGTGCTCTCAGGAAGGTTCCCAAGGAAAAGGGTTCCTCCACAGGGACTGCGCCTCTGGAAAAGGGGAGCACTGCTTAGAGCAGTAAAAGGAAAACAAGTGAGAGCTCGGTCAGTCAGGAGCAGGAAACCCCTTAAAATGGTGCCTCCAGAGATGAAAACAAGAATCAGGTACAAATGTACAACACCTTGCTGTGGGGACAGAGCTGCTGCTCCCCTAGACACGGGGTAAATGCCAAGTGGGTGCCCCTCTGTAAGGATGGCTGGGCAGGAGGGTGTTTGGAGTGAGGACAGTGATGCAGCAGTGCTACACACAGGGCCCATCAGCACCAGGCTCCCTGGGCCTCCCACAGCACAGCAGAGACCACTGAAAGCCAGAAGACCCCATAGACAGGTTTCACCCTCCAAGAGGGGTGTAATTTCACAGCTGGGCTGAGGGCCAAGGGACAAAACTGAATGAAAAATTACTGGGATTCTCCAGTGGTTGTAATTGGAGAAGAGTTTTCTAAGGGAGGGAGGGAGGGAGGTCCTCATCCCAAGTTACCTTTGAGCCTGATCGAGCAATGGTACCAAGGTTAGAAACCAGCTCCTCCTGGGTCATCCCAATACCTGTGTCCTGAAAAGAAACAGCAATTGCAGCTGAAATATCAGTAGGGAATCATTGCTCCAGCAAACAGCACCCAAGCAACTTATGCCTCCAAGTCCCACTCTCCTTCCCCTCTGAGCAGTAAATCCAGCAGCAGACTTCAGCTGTGGCTCCATCTGCCCATGGCCAGGAGCACAGAGGGCACAGAGCTCCAGGGGCAGCCACAGCTGCCTGCAAACCACCAGAAAGCTCAGAGACTCTGGCCATTTCTCAAGGCAAAACAAAACCACACCAGAACAGGCTGGATTCTACATCCCTCTGAAAAGCACAGGATGGCAGTGCAGGAAAGAGATGCCAACCCAGCCATGGTCCCACAGTGCAGATGTCAGCACAGAGACACCCTCCATTCCTGAACTCCTGAGGGGGAGTTGGGGAGCACTGAGAAGCAGCTTATTTGCAATCTGCAGATGTGGAACTGATGCACAACACTGGGAGTGAGCAGCAGAGCTGTGCATCCCTGACCTCTCAGGTAATGCAGCCCCTTGTCTGCAGGCACCACAGGAACTGATCTCCATCTGCTCTGCCTTTCCTCCCTTCTGCTTCCCCTCACCCTGTGCTCCATGATGTGAGTATGAAGCTGTCAACGTCCAGGGGAGCTGGGCATTGCATTCCCATGGGAACAGCCTAACCCCAGCCAAAATACAATGCACCAGCTGCACTTTGTGATGCTCTGCTCAGGCTTCAGAGGCACACAGCTCCTTGTCATCCCCAGGTTATTCCAGAATTGCACTGCTGCATGCAGATAAACATCTCCCTGCAGCTCACACAGCTCAGGCAACAGAGCCTGCAGCAGCACCACCCAGAAAAGACTGCAGTAAGTCTCAAGCCTGGCTGCAACTTCAATTTGCGTGACAAATTGAAGGTAACAGCAAACCCCAGCTGGAAGTGGCCACAATCTCACACAGGACCTCAGCAAAAATCTTTCCTGTTTTGTTGTCCAATGTGTTTTCAGACTTTCTCCACACATGTTCTCCACAGGAGCAAAGGGCAGGCTACTGCCCTCCAGGATGCCACTCCCAAGAAAAAAGTGCCATTCCCCCTCCCAATCCCAGCAGCTTCTCTGACACAAGCATCCCAAGAAGCCACTGTTACATGTTCTGTGAGCCACTCTGAGGTGAAAAACAGCCAAGTGAGATGAGATTCTCATTCCCACGAGGAATTCAGCTCTACCTGAGTACCTGTGAGCGTGGTTATCACAGCTGACAGCAGCTGGCACATCCAGAGTTGGCTCACACATTCCCAGTGCCTTAGCAGGGGTGGGATTTGGTGTGCAGGGTCAGCAAAATCAGCTACAACAGGGCTGGCAGCTGCTAGGTGGCTCAGAGGTGAGGTGCCACCCCATGGAGCATTTACTGGGCTTATATCTACCAAAGTAAGTTAATATCAGTATGTATTTCTTCAGGTAGTGTTTAACTGCACTGAAGGATTGAAGTGTTCAGCTTGTGAGGTGCCATGTGAGTAGGACACTTTCCTGCACCCCCACAAGTCACGGCACAGCAATCCCTCCCCTTGGTTAAATACAGTAAGGCCAGTCAGCCCACTTGGCTGAGAAGAGGGATGATGCCCAGCAAGTCCTCAACAGCCAGAGATCAAAAGCCAAGAAAAACAAACAGCGTATGGCAAAATCTCAGGAATCTGACATGGTCCCTTCCCCCAGGGAAGAAAAAAACAGAAAGAACAGTTTTCAGCATCTGGTTCAGTTTTCCTTCGTGCCAGACCCTGAACAGAACTCTGATCCTCTTCTATTTATAGCACAGCATGTCATTCCCAAATTCCAGTGTGTTAAAAAAAATACATCCTTACCCCATAAATTTATTTGGCTATTGAATTCCTAATGCCCTGCCAAACTTACTGCAGAATGCTTAATGACAATTCCTGGAGACTACTTTGATGAGGGTGAATCTCATGAACAAAGACAGCAGGGCTCAGAGCAGCCTGGATGCTGACAGGGAGAGCAGAAAGCAAAGATCCTGGCAATGCAGACATTCCCTACTGCAGAAAACACCTGGGTGGATTAGGATGAAGACACCATCAAGATTCAACCCATCCTTGCCATGCCCACATTTCCTACAGCTGCCCTTTGGCACTCTCCACTACATGGAGCTGCTCAGGGAACGGGAATAAAGCAGCAGAGGAGAGACGGGAGCTGAGCCCTGCAGAGCAGGAACTCTGCAAGTCATGGGAAGCAACTGAACCTGTCCATGAGCAGCACACCTCAGACTGGGCCCACACAAGTGCTGGCAGCTCCAGGTCCCTGAAAGCCAAGGAAGCAGCTGGTGGAACTTCTACTGCCCTTCACATCCTGCTCTGTGCTGCACCAGCTGCTGCTTGGCATCTTCACCATCTTCACCAGGAACCACCACGGCATCACACAACCCCTGCAAACCCTTCTGCCCACCACCATCAGCATTACAACTCCTCTTCCCCTGCACACAGCTCTAGCCCTGCCTGCAGCCTGCAAGAAAAGCTTTATCAGGCTGACCACAGCCACAGCAGAGATTTGTAACAGCACAAAGCAAATTGTACATGGGGCTTCTCAAATTACAAAATATGAGGGATATGCTCAGAGTGCCAAATGTTTCTCTACTGCTTGGAGAGACCAAGACACAGAGCTCAGTGCGCTGCCCCTTCATTAGCTGAAGGTTAATTACAGAAGAACCACCACCTCCTCACCTGGGTGAATTTCTCCTCTGGTACTTCTTAGGGTGCAGAATGAAAATCCTCCCAAAACCACCCCCTATAAAAGACATCAAAGAGGCTGCAGACCTTCAGACTGTGAATGGCTGGTGGCCACAAGTGTTGAACTGAACTCAGTAACATTTACCCCAAAGAGCCATCAGCTGAACGTTGTTTTTAGCACCATTTTCCGTGTGGAGACCTCCAAGGTACCAAAGCTGTTGCTGATTGCACCTTTGTGCCTCCTGTGCCCTTTGTTCTAACCCAGTGGTGAGGGTGCTGGATGTTTGCAGAGACCTCCTGTGTAAGATTAGTTAAGCTTTGCTCGTTAACTGAGTCCAATTTAAAGTACTGCAGAGCTTCCTTACACCTAACAACCCATTAAGCAGCCATTAACTGCTGCCTGTGCCATGACTTCATCGGAAGGAATGCTCCCAGCTAGAGGTACCTGGCTGAACTATTGTGTCTTTCACTTTGCTTTGTTGCAAAACAAACACTTGAAACATTTATTTCAGTGTAAAACCTCAACGGGGCATCAGAAGAACTGACTACATTATAAAGACATGCTGCTTTCCCCAGTTGATAAGGTAATAAAATCCCAGAATGTCTGATTAGCAAATGTGCCCACTGTTATTTAAATACCTTGATTAAAGACTTAAAATCCTCAAGACCAGGACAGCAGCTGCACTAGAGCAACGTTCCACTTTAGAATCATTAAACCATCTGCAGCAGCAGCAACCAGCAGAATAAAACTGATGCCTGTGAACACTAGGTAATCTTGGTCTAGTACATGGAAGTTGTCCAAAGCAGAGAGCCTGAGCTTTCCTTTGCAAAACCACAGGCTTGGCCTCCACCCATCCAGGTCTAAATGCCTGCTGCCCAGAAAGTACTGCCTTTCATCCACTCTGAATTTCTCATTTTTATATAGGACATGCTCCTATTCTACCACGAAGATTACTGAAAGAGTGTGCATTTCCTTCCTTGGGCCATAGATTATTTGAGATGTGTTTATATTTCTGGGTCCTGGGCTTATTTGTCAAAGATGATGCAACCACTAGAAGCTGCAGCCCATCCCTGCAATCTGTGGCACATTCCTGTAGTTTTAATTCTACCTAAGACTTGCTAAAGCACTGCCAGATTTACCCCTCTATCTCCACCTGTCCATCTCCTGCTTCCTCAAGCCCAAGTGACACAGAGATGCTGCAGTGCAGGGCACCCTCTGCTGCAGCCTCCACAGGGAGGGGCACCTGCTCCCCACCTGCTGTGGGACACAAGGGTGCATCTGCATGGACTGCTGCAGCCCAAACAGCCCAGTCCTTGTTACAGGCTGTTTGGTGAGGCAGGAGAGAGCTGCTCAGTGACACAGGAGCTGTTGCAGGGAGGAGTGGTGTTTGCAGTCATTTTAACTCCTCCCAAACACAGCAAACTGGTGATTTTGTGGCTTCACACACACTGATTTTGGATGACGGCAACAGAGAGATGAAAGCCCAACAAAAGGAACTGAGCAGCCCAAGCTCTGGCAGCCACTCCGCTGCTTTCCCATGCTAGAACAGCAAGCACACTCCCTCCCCCAGCAGAAGCAGCCATCAGCTCTGTAAACATTTCAAACCATTTCCTCTAAACTGTCCTAGCCCTAAATTAAGCACCGGCAAGGAGCAGGGCTCAGCCCTGAGCTCACAGCTCAGCCCCGAGCTCACACATCCCCACCAGGCACAGCAGCACGGCTGAACTGCACAGCTCCAACAGCAGCACGGCACAGCCAAGCCCCTGTCACCTGCCTGTCACCTGGGGCAGGTGCTCACGGAGCCCTGGGGTCTGTCAGGGGCTCTCTGTTCCCACCTCAAAGGCTCCAAAACCACGTTGGTGAAGGCTCAGCACGCGCGACTGCAGAGCTCTGCAGAGCTGTTCTCACTGGAAACACACCCCTCACATTTTCAAATGGATTTTCTTAAGCACTCTGACCTTGCAGGCTGTGGCTGCTACAGATGGAGCTGTCCTAGAAACACGAGGCAGTTTTCAAAGGGAGGGAGGAAATGGTACAATTTGCTAAAACAACAGGACTTTGGTGAAGGAAGCAAGGTGACGGAATTCAGTCAACACGTCCCTCTCAGCAGATACTACACTGCAATGCTTAGGTGGAATATTCCTGAATGAGGACATCCTATCCAAATTCTGAGTCTTGCTGTGCTTATGACAGGAATTCAGTCCTGGCAGAGAACAAGGAGAACTGCAGCCACTGAGCAGAGATGAGTGTAGTCCTATACCAGATCTACATAATCCCCCACGAATGTGCCCATAATAACCATCACACATTACAGACCTGCCTTCACTCAGCTCAGTGAGACACAGAGAGATGCTACAAGGCTTGGAAGAGGAGGGGAGAGATTCAGCAGATCCTGAGGCACAGAGCAGCAGGAGGATCTGAGGAGAAGGATCCAGGGGTCAGAGGGAGACAATGGGACCTTTCTAGGAATAAAAAAGAGGTGACCATTGCTACATGACATGTATGAAAGACCTGCTGCCTCGTTTTTGGTAGGTCCTAGTGGGTACAGAAAACAAAACAGTGGCCAAGGGAAGATCCATCTCTGCCTCAATCACTGCAGCAAGCTTTCTTTAACCTTTGCATTCCTGAAAGGCATAGAAATGTTCTGAATGACGCCTGTTCACAGTAATCATTACATGCAGTTTGCTTCTTCCAGAAGTTATAAATAACCCCCTGACTGGAGGTAAGGAGCTTTTGGCACTCTGGAGAAGGCAAAGCTATTAAAGAGATTGGAGCAGCGTTGTTCTCTGCTCCCCACAGCCCAGGACTGCTGCAGTTAAAAGCTTCCTAGTTAAGACTCATTTAATGGCATTACAGAGGCACTGACAGCCAGGCAGGGGGTTATAAAAAGCCCAATCCCTAACTCACCTAACTGGGATGGCATCAGAGGCACCCTGCAAGGTGGGCAAGCAGCTCTGCAACCAAACTGCCAAATAAGGGGAGAGCTTCCACAGCGACAGGGCACGAGAGGTGACAATGTCATTATGGAGTCAGATGCTTTGTGTCCACTGCAATCTCAAAAGGGAAAGATGAGAGGCAGGAATGACTCCCCTGCCTGGGGCTAAGCCAGGGCTCCTTAAACAACTGGTGTTACACAGGAGTCAGAAAACTGTGTGACAGGAATAGCAAAGCCCTTCACCATGGTTTGAGAATCTCTGCTCAGTGATTGTGTTGCCCACTGACAAGTACTAACTTCCCCATGGCAACTACAGCACTTGTTCTTCCGAGGAACAGAAATATAAAATAACTGTGCAGCCTCCAACAGCCCCCTGTGCTTTTGTCCCACGTGAAAAATATCAGCCTGTGTGCTCTGTCTGTGCCACATCTCCCCTGGACCTGCCATGGTCACTCAGGGCCTGCTTCATCCTCCTCCTCCTCCTCTGCTCTCCCAGGAATGTCCACAGCTACACTCCTGGCTGACACAGCCCCACAAGGAAAAATAACCAGTTGCCTTTGTAACGTTAGGAACTCTGCCAAGAAAACACCAAAGTGAGGCTCAGCCTCCCACCCTGGACAAGAGCCATTGGCAAGATCAAAGTTGAGAGAGAAAGCCCAGCTGCACTTCCCTGCCCACACTGAGGCCCACAGGTGACTGCTCTCACAGAATGTCTCCCTCCTAATCAGCATTTTGTCACCAGCAGGGACAATCAAACCTGGGCACAGGGAAGTGCTGTGCTGGTGCCCAAATCTACAGCCCCAGCTGTAGGGCAGAACCTCAGCATCAGCTGGACTCAGCCTGTCCTGGAGCAGGAAGAGAGAGAGACAGGCAGGAATGGGAAGTCCTCACTACCCTGGCATTTCCCCTCTCACCCAGGAAAGGTCTGCAAGCAACCATGTAACACCTCAGACTTAGGAGGTGCATGAAAACCTCCCCAAGGGTCAGGCAGGAGGAAACCACATTCACAACTTACCCACTGGTGAGAAACTCACACAACCTGGGAAGTGCACTAGGCAGGGGTACTGGGAGAAGACCTGCAGTTACTTCCCAATAGGGAAAGAAGGAGCACCAAATTTTCCTACGGCTACAGGTGGGGAGCAGGTAACATTACTGGTTTCTCATCAAATCCTGGGGTTACAGCCCCATGAACCAGAGCCCAGCTGAGGACAGAACACTCTTGGGCACTGTGCTGCTGCTCAGTTCCCAGTGACTCTTCACAGGGCAAGGGCCAGCGACGAGAGCAGCAGGGAAGAGCCCTGTGCTGTTACCACGGGAGGTACCTGGATGGTGATGGTTCCCTTCCCGCTGTCTGTCTGCAGGTGGATCTCCAGCTCTGGCAGGGCCTTCCCTTCCGTCATCAGGCGGTGCCGCAGCTTCTCCAGCGCATCGCTGCCGTTGGAGATCAGCTCCCGGATAAACACCTGGGGAGACACAGCCTGGGCCTGCAGCCTGGCCCTGCAGCCTGGGCCTGCAGCCCAACCCTGCAGCCCAACCCTGCAGCCTGGGCCTGCAGCCCGACCCTGCAGCCCGGCCCTGCATCCTGACCCTGCAGCCCGACCCTGCAGCCCAACCCTGCAGTCTGCCCCTGCAGCCTGGCCCTGCAGCCCAGCCCTGCAGCCCAGCCCTGCGGCCCGGGCCTGCAGCCCAACCCTGCAGCCCGACCCTGCAGCCCAACCCTGCAGCCCGGCCCTGCAGCCCGGCCCTGCAGCCCGGCCCTGCAGCCCGGCCCTGCAGCCCGACCCTGCAGCCCGGCCCTGCAGCCCAGCCCTACAGCCTGGCCCTGCAGCCTGGCCCTGCAGCCCGGCCCTGCAGCCTGGCCCTGCAGCCCGGCCCTGCAGCCTGGCCCTGCAGCCTGGCCCTGCAGTGTGGCCCTGCAGCCCAACCCTGCAGCCCGACCCTGCAGCCCGGCCCTGCATCCTGACCCTGCAGCCCGACCCTGCAGCCCGACCCTGCAGTCTGCCCCTGCAGCCTGGCCCTGCAGCCTGGCCCTGCAGCCTGGCCCTGCAGCCTGGCCCTGCAGCCTGGCCCTGCAGCCTGGCCCTGCAGCCCAGCCCTGCAGCCCGGCACTGCAGCCTGGCACTGCAGCCTGGCCCTGCCCCTGCACAGCACTCCCTGAGTCCTGGCACCTCACTGGCTCCCACTAATTCCCAGCTCCACAAACTGTTTCCCCATTATCTGCCAGGAGAACAGTTTGTGCAAACTCAGTGTGAAACTGCAGAGGCCCAAGGCTCATAGAGTCACTTGGGTATACCAACAAACTGGTTCAAAAACACATTTTCAAGGTGTCTTAAGAAAACATCATTCAAAAAAGCCTGACATGAAAGCTCAGGACTCACTGGGAACTGAACAGTTATTTTCCCAGCTCAACCATTTTGGACGTATCCTTTGACAGAGACAGGGCTTTGCCAACAGAAAATCTCCCAGCAAGTTGTGTGTGTCTTACCTCTTTCTCTGAGTACAGGGAACGGGCAACAATGTCCAGGAGTTTCTTTGTTTCAGCCTGGAACTCATGTTTAGAGGCTGCACCTGGAAAAAAAGTCGGGGTTGGGGTTCTTCAGCTTGGAGAACAAAAAGCTCAGAGAGCACTTAGAGCCCCTTCCAGTGCCTAAAGGGGCTCCAGGAGAGCTGGAGAGGGACTCTGGACAAGGGCCTGAAGTGACAGGACAAGGGGGAATGGCTTCCCACTGCCAGAGGACAGGAATGTATGGGATATTGGGAAAAAAAATCTTCCCTGTGAAGGTGCTGAGGCCCTGGCACAGGGTGCCCAGAGAAGCTGTGGTTGCCCCTGGATCCCTGGAAGTGTCCAAGGCCAGGCTGGATGAACACATCCATGCAGCCACCCCTGCAGGCAGGGAGCTGTGCACAGGAACAGAAACCTCCTCAGCTGAAAGACCATCCTTGGCCTTTTAAAAACAGCAATGGGCATTAGAGAACTCCCTTATCTTGCAAGAGAAAACTCTGGGAAAACACAGGGAAAAGCAACAAATCCCACATCACCTCTGCCATGCCTTGCTGGTGAGGATGTACATTCCCCAGGGATGGGGTGAAGGTGGCAGCCAGCACATCAACCCCACCAGGGACCTCACAGCCTGGCAGTCCCAGAAGTACCTCCCAGGAAAACCACAGGGGCACAGAGTTAAGAGGTTATTTCTGTGCTGGAATAACTCATTGCTGAAACTGCTTTAAAGCACCTCTCCCTGAGGTTGTGCAAAGCAATTAATTCTATCTGGAGAGCTGACACCAGGACTCATCACACCTCCACGATCCACAGCAATGACCTGGGCAGGCACAGCTTGTTTGTGGGACAGAAAATTCTTTTCACCCAATTCCAGTGCCTGTGGAGCCTCCACACACACACATGACCATCAACTGCCATGGATGCAGTCTTGATGTCCTTGTTTCTCAGTAAAGGCCATTCTGACCTCCACACCCAGGTTTTGGGAGGTGATGGTCCAACACAGACTGAAAGGATGTGGTGACAACACCTGCACTCCCTCCAGAGGCAGCAGCACTGCTGAGGAGAGCTCACCTGCACCACACCTCGACCCAGGTGCACCCCAAGGGTGTCCCCACAAGTGCCCAGGCCCACCTTTCACGTTCTCTGTGTTGCTGATGATGGTGTGCAGGGGCTCCTCCTCCTTGCTCTCTGCTGTCTGTGTGCTGTACATCTGGGCAGCAGCAATGCTGGAGGCAGGAATGCTGTGCTGGAGGCTCCAGCGGTGCAGTGTTTGCCTTTGCAGACATGCTGCTCCTTTGGCTAAAGACACAAGTGGAGATATTTCAATACACAAGTTCAGCACCAACAGAAGCACTCCTCAGAGGTCTCATCTAAGTAATCCCATGGGAGTTACACTGTCTGAACAGTTCCTTCACAATCCAACACCCACCACTCCCCTCCAGAATTGCCTCCACTGCATAAAAAGGTCAAGTTGCTACTTTGGCTCTTCTGAATTAAAAATTTTATCCAGAAGATGACAATTAGCAGCTTTGCCACTGAATTAACCTGTCAGGCAGAGGCAATCTGCAGCTTTCACTGCTGTTACCTGGCTAAGCTAAAGACAACTCCTATGTCACTGTCTGTGAAAATATAAATTGGCAATGAATATTTGGCATTTGACTGTCCACACACAGGGATTACACCCCCCAACAAAGCTGGGTCCAGGTTAAGCAGCACATGCAGCAGCAGCAGGGCCACCAGTCACAAAATCAGTGGGGAAAATGAGACCAGTCAGGAAACGGCACAAGAGCCCTCAAGGTCAGGGATTCCCAGTTCTCCTCCTTTCATTATGCCCAGGTGAACCCAACAGTCTTCCCTCTGTTGGAGGATGAATCAAAAGCAAACCTGGTCACAAAAGGACCATTGCAACACTACAGACCTCTGTCCAAAGCCTGTTCCTTGAGTGATTTCTGAATTGTCGGGACAGTGGCCTGTGCCAGAGCAGGATCCCAGAGGGAGCGGACCTGACCCTGCAGCTGCCCTGGGGAAGGCAGCATCTCAGCCTCCCCCAGTCCTACAGTGAACATAAACAGACTGGACAGATCTGGGAGGCAGAGGAGGGACCAGGACAGCCTGGAAAGAGCCAGGAGAACAGGGATAAGCAGCAGAAGTGGCTGGAAGCAGTGACAAGCTCAGGTTTTCCTTACGGCTCCCTCTGTGCCTGTTGGCTGTTTCATACAGCAAGGGAAACGGGCAAATCATACTCCTGACATTGTCAAGGGGTCCTTTCTTTAGATGACTGGGCACAAAAACACCCAAAGACTGAACCAAACCCCATTGGTATGACAAGAGTCCCAAAGCACAACTGTGACCTCCTTGGAAACAGCTTCCATGGCCATACCCTGCCCTCCAGGCCAGCTGGGGGGGCTTGGCTCCCTCCTGAACCCTCCTCCACCTCACCACAGCCCTCGAGTGAACTCAGCATTCCGGACTTTTCACCAACATCCCTCATCCTCCAGCTCAGGCTCACTTCACAAGCGCTCTGCAAACCTCCTGCCCCCACAGCAGGTCCTACAGTCAGGGTGGCCATCAAGTCAGTGTGGCTTCCTGCTCCAGCCCATCATGCTGGGCTCTCACTTGCTCCAGACCAGGAGAACAAGAACCCCTGAGCTTTAGCAGCACTTCTGTCTCCTGCACCTCATCCTCAAGGGCTGACAGAGGAGGCTGTCAGTCCTCGTTCCTCCTCCTCCTCCTCACAGAAAGCTCTGAATCAAGATCCACTTCTCCAGCCAGAAGCTTGAATGACTCCCCAGTCATTCTGCCCTTAAAGAAAAGAGCCCACAAATAGTTCTAAATGCATCTGAACACCTCCCACACACAGAGCTGTGCTCCCTGCGTCACCAGCAGCTCTGCTGCATTATCGCAGGACACGTTCTGGAACCTCCATTCCACTGCCTGGGCTGGATTGTCTGGGAAGGTGGCAAGGAAAACAACCCGGGTGGAAAGCAGAGAGCACTCCCTGTCCAGCCCCTCAGGCTTCAGAGGGGAAGGCCTGCAGCTCAGGGTTTATAAATTTTATTTATGCATTTACATCTTTTATACTCGTTTTATGCTGGGTGCTGTAGGATACAGCACACACACATCACATTTCCCAAACAGCAGAAATAAAAGAGAGAATTTTGCTCCCTTCCTGACTCCAGGATCCAAAAAAGACATAGATCAGCAGCAGCTTAAAGCCTTAAGGTCACTTCCATCATCAGATGTCCAGGCAGCAAAGCCCCAGAGCCCCCACACAGGTCACCCCTCAGTCCATGAACACCAGCTGACTCTAGAAACCGCAGCTATTTATAATTTTATTTCTGGCTATTTATAATTGTTGATGTATTCACATTTTTTGCCTCCCTACCTCCAAAGCACAATAATAAATCACCACCCATCAATTCGGAAGTTACTGCCGGATTTGTGCGAGGTTTGGTCTCATCATCCTTAATTAACAGCCTGTCCCATGCCAGGGAGACACAGCTCATTAAATACTGCAGCATCTTCAGCCCATTTGCCTCTCCAGAGTCCTTGCCTGGAGCAAGGGAGCAGAAAAGGCTCCTGGCTATTCTGGGTATAAAACCACAATTATCAGCACAAGAGCTGTTGAGAAGCACCTGCTGCAGTAACAGGTTATGTGCTACTCATAATGAGCCTCAGAAACAAATTCCTAAGCCCAGGTGACAGAGAAGGGATGGCTCCTGCCCCAGATAAGCACTGTGATGTGTTGGGGCACATCAGGTCTTTTGATATTGAGTTAATCAAATGTAGAGCTCTACCACAGCCCACACCCCTTCCTATTCCCATCACTGCACTGGGAGAGATGGAAAAACCCACATTACTGCCAAATTCCACTCCTCTGTGATCCCAAGTGATCCTGTGGCCCACGGGCACAGACCTGCCTTGCACACTCACTGCAGAGACAAGGACCCTCAGGGGCTCCTTTCAATCCAGACACCAGGAAGCCTCAGAGATCCCCCAGCCAGTCCCTAAGGAAACAGCCTCCTCTGGAAACACCACTGCAGGGAGCAGAGCCCAGCACCAGGCAGAGATCTAGGGTGGGAAACCCTGCACAGAGCAGTTTGTGGCTCGAAACAAAAGAGAAGAATTTGGGTCAGCAGGCATTACCAGCTCCAGGCTGGGCAGAGGGAGCCCTGGGAAGAGCTCCTGCAATTAACACTCCCAGCTCAGCTCTCCTCACACAAAAGGGTCCCTAGCTAGGCACCAGATCCCCAAGAATCTGGGGAGGAGATTCCCTGACTGACCCACTCACACCAACACATCTCCTCAAATGTTCTCCACCAGCTCCAGCCTTTGAAATCGTGAGAACAGAGAGGAATCACTGCCAGCTCTGCTCGGTGAGGGAAGGGATGCCAATCCCTGCAGCCTGGATCCAACAGAAAGGAAAACACCTCCTGCCCCTCCCTCTTCATCCCCACCCCACACAGCTTCTGCTCACTACTTTTTCCCTGAGGGACCTGAATGACAGGTTAAGGAATAAAACTCTGGCTCTGCTGGAGTGTGTGTAACCCACCAGAGGCAGCAGCTTTGTTCCCAGACATGGATGCTAACAAGTCTCTGGGGGTTTCTGTGGAGGAAGATCTGGATTGCCCAGATACACCCAAGTGGCACTCCATGACACAATAAATCTGACAACCCGACCCTGAAAGTGCCCCTGTTTGTCACACAATATCCTCTGTCACATTATCTCTTTGTAACCTGCAGGGAAACCACAGACCACACCAACACACACATCTGTCAGTTAACAACAGATCAGGAAACAGCACAGCACGGGCTGCTGGCAGGAGACAGGCAGGGCACTCCTCACCATGCTTCGGTTAACGGCAACTTACAGGCACAACTGCAGCCCACGAGAGCCTTGACAAGGGAGCACATCCCGTAACTGAGGCCCCAGAGTCTGGATTTTCTTAGCACTCACTCCCTGAAACTTCAAGTGCACCTCTGGGAAATGTAAACTCTTCGGGCTCATCTGTAAAGTACTGACATGGCCTGAGAACAGCAACCCTGCTGCCTGCTGCTCTCATCCAGGTCCCTGGGCTGTGTGTGAGCTGGGACACGCACTGGGACATGATCTGAACATGCTGTACAGCCTGTGGGAGCCAGCAGGTACCCCTGGATGTCCTGCACACCTTATACAGGCCAGGAGATGAACTGGGAGTGCTGCATGAGCCAGGACATAAACATGGATATGGTGTACACCCCTACACGAGCCAGGACATGAACCTGACCATGCTACACGGTCTGAGCATGCTGTACACCCCGTACATCATGTACATCCTGGACATGACCCTGGGGCCGCTGGCTGCCCTGAACGCGCTCCCTGCCCGACACGAGCCCGCGCTATTCCCTGTACAAGCCCAGAATAACTCGCCCTCCCCAGGAAGGGGCGCTGGGCCTTCTCGGGTCACTTCACAGGGCTGCTCTCGCACTGCCCGTTCCGCCTCTGCCGAGCGGCCCCGG
>VXBR01010627.1:193413-209328 GCA_013400215.1 Cisticola juncidis
GACTCCCCCCTCCAGCCCTCGCCCACCGTGTGCAGGGACCGCCGGGGCTCATCCCCTCACGGCTCTGTCCCCTCACGGCCCCGCCTGGGTCCCCTCACGGGGCCGTTTCCAGGGCTCTGCCAGAGGTCGGACGCCAAGCCCAGGACACGGTTTCCAAACCCCTCCTGTTATGATGGTTAAAATCCCGTTCGCGTTTCTGAGGACCTGTTAGGAAAGGGAGTCAGACACGGGTTACAAACCCAGCCTCTCCCTGTGGAGGCACCCCTGCGGGTATCTCACAGTGGATTGCCTCGGAAGCCCATTCCAGGGACAGGCTGCGGCAGGAGCTGAGGCCGGAGCTCGGTGATCGCAGCTCGGGGCTCGCCCGTGTCCCCACGGAGCGGGCTGGGGGCCGAGGAAAGGAAAGGCTGCGTCGGGCTGGAGCAGCCCTCAGGGAGCCCCGAGTGCCACACCTCGGCCGGGCACCCTGCTCAACGCTGGGCCAATCGCTTAACATCCCATTTTTTCCATTTCTCTGAAACTCCTCATCCCCCGGGGCTGTTTTAGCGTACATCACCGAGATCTAAGCGGCCGAGGTACTGCAGAAAGACTGGATGGGATGCGGGTGAGCGAGGAAATGAACCACTGGCGAGAGCCGACTTTGGAACGTGCATGAGAGCAGAGCCTGGCCTCGATGAACAGCACAGCCAAAAATAAAAGATGGAGCAGATCTCTTTCGGTGAGCACTAACCACTTCCAGACCGAGGAGCTTTCAGGAGGGAACCGTGCCCACCGAACAGAGCCAGCTTTGTAATCCCAGGCCCGGGGAGCTCGCTGGAAAGCTCCTGGTGCGATTCACTGGTGCTTGCAGCTGATCTTTTGGGACTACGCCGAGACGAGCGATGTTTTGGAGGCTCATATCTAAGAAACACCCGCACGGAGTGGGGTTTGTGGGGCACTCGATGGTATGGATTAGGTGCGACAAACCCAGCACGAGCCTCTGCATCACTCTGACACCTTTCTGCTGGCTGCATTTCCACCTGGAACCAACTCCAGCCCTTCATCGAGATTCCCTGTGCTGCAGCCAAAACCAAAATGACTTCTGAGGCGCTTCAAGCACTTCCCTCCTCTCGTTGTGCTCACTGCTACCTCCCGCTGACCCCACGGCACTCCTGAGAGCGACGCTGTCGCAGCGCTCTTGTACCTGCTGTGAAACACCTGAATCCTCCTCCCGCCTCTCCCTGGCTGTGCTTTGACCGTCAGCCATGAAGTGCAGGGATCGCAGGGGATCTGACACAGACCCTCCCCTCGGCCCAGGCTCGTTTCTGTTATCCGGGGCTTGGCTCCCTGACTGCATTTTAAATCCCCGCCCGCGGAGAAGCGCAGGGAAGCACAGACTGCCCTGCACAGCAACCTCTGCGGTGCTCCCCCAGCTGCAGGGTGGCTTCCCTGCACTGGAAGAAGCCGGGCTGAAATTTGCTCTGGGACAAGCGCATCCAGATCCCCCTGTAAGTCATGAGCTGCTGTCCCTTACTGTGTCCACTGCCACCGGCTAGAAGGGACAACACCTACGGCTGCCTTTTACCAGTGACCGAGGGGGACCGTCCCAGCCTGTTTGGCGGGAGGGCTCCTCTTCCTCCCCGCTTGGTTCTAGCGCGTGCGGGAGGCGGGCGGAGCGGGAGCTCTCACACAGGTGCTGTGGGCAGATCTGTGTCCCGGGGGGACAGGATGAGCCGTGAGGGGAAGCCCAGCTGTGCGGGCAGCGAGAGGGAAACTCAGCCTGCGGCTGGAGCCTGCAGCGGAGCGGAGCAGAGTGGGCAGCTCGGGGAAAGAGCAGAGAACCATTGCTGCAGCTTGATGTTCAGATTTAAGCACCTCCACAGTTCGATGAGGGGAAGGTCTTACCCAGCCTCTTCAGTGGTAAAGCTCCTGCACCAAACTCCAGGGCTCTCTCGCCTTATAAATTCCCATGTTTCTAGGAGCTCTCCATCAGACAGGCACTGGGAAAAGCCAGGCCCACCCAGGCTTCAGACATGCTGAATTTCACATCCACACTCACAGGAGACTGGAGTGAAGCCCCCGAGGCTGCGGGGACTGCACCCCCAGTCCCTCCTCAGCTCTGCATTTCCCTTCTCTGCCTGGTGAAACAGCTGCTCTTCCCTAACACACCTGGCTATCGGACCTACATCGACCCCTTGGCGCTGTGACCTCGCCACACTCCAGGCTGTACTTAAAAATCATTCCAGTATTTGCTCCCATCCGCTGTTTTCCTCCACTTTTCCCGGGAATGGGCACCAAGCGAGCGGGAGCTGCAGCCGGGCCGCGGCAGCTCCGTGCTCCGGAGGACTCAGCCCAGCCACCTGCGGAGGCAGCGCCGGCGCCTTAAAATGGAGGCTGCTTAGAGGAATTAGCGAGACTGAGCACAGCGATCTTAACCTCGGGCGTCAGGCTCCGCTGATCCTCACGGGCACCAGCCAAGGGGAACCATCCTTCAATCCAAGCAGTTTTACCAGCTTTTATTAGAAACACCAGCACATTTCAAGTTTCCTCTTTTTGATCACAAATATAGTATTTTTCCTCTTTTTAAGTACACAGCATGAGACACAGCATCAGGGCTTTCCATTTTTTTCCTGCCTTTTTTTTTTTTTTTTTACAGCAATTTCTTTTGGACAAGCTTTGGGTTTAGTGTTCACTGACCTCACCCCAGCCCCAAATTTTGACATCTTGAATTGCTGAAGACAATTGCGTGGGCAGATGAATCCAATGGTAGTGAAAAAAGGACAATAGTTAAAAATTTGCAAGTAAAAGTTGAAGCAGAGACCCTCTCCAGTTAAAAACGATGCAGTGGTGCCGCAGCGCAGGGTTTTCACAGTAGGGGGACAAAAGTTGAGATCGAGATTTGCTCTTTTCCCCCGGTCTCCCCCACCGGTGTCCCGATAAAAACGTTAAGGCTGGAGGAAGCGCTAAGTGGATGTGAAGAGCCCGGAGCTCCCAGGGCTCCGGCACAGCCCGTGTGCCCCCAGACGCCCCGAGCTTTGCGGGACGGAGCTGCGGGCTCGTCCTGGTTTGAGCTCACACCTACGCTGGGAAATGACCCCCGGACTTTTAACTCCGAGAAAGCAATGCACTGAGGGGAGGAGGAGTGAGCGACCCAGGGACAGGAGGGCATGGTGACAGGATATAAAGGGAACATGTACATGATTTGTTATTTTTTATTCCACAGAAAACCCTCAAATCTAGACTCAGAGTTAACAGCAGAAAAATAGTGTTAAAGTCAATAGGTTCATATTTTACTGTAGACTAAATAAATTAGCCTAGAAGTAACTCAATACTCTCTATTTTCCTTTCATTGGTGATCCTTCTCTAAATTAATGCAGTTTTTAAAAAGCAACGGCTATTAATAATTTATTCCAGTTAACCCTTACGGATGAACACCTGCGAAGAATCGATGTGTGGGAACCATTCCCCTCTGCTCTCCCTCCCCAGAAGGAAACAGTCGCTAAGGGCTGTCAAACATCGCTAGCTACAATATCCATGTCGTGCCTCTCCTGCCGCTGCCTCTGCCTGCTCCGGGCCGTGAGTGAATCGTCATAGCTATGTCTTACAAAGAACATGATCGAAAAAAATATATAAATAAATAAAAACCTTAAACATTCTTACATGGATTTTAAAGAACAGAATACATGTTAAAAACTTCAGTAATTTATATCAATTTTAAGCAATACTTTATATACAATGGAAAAAAGACATGCATAGTCCAAATACAATGTTGAAAACAGCATTTTCATAACAAAAAACCCAAACACTAAGTGTTAATACCATGTACATGGATTCAAGAAGGACCACCCTTTTTGTCTGTTGCACACAGTTTATTTAACAATATGATATTATAAGTAAGAAATGAGTTTTTTTTTCTTTTTACCATTCTATACAGTGATTGAATCTTCTTGGATTTTCTTATTTATAGTAATTATAGCGCTTGCATGATTTACACTAGAATTGCTTTCCTCGTTTCAAGTTTCACACAGAAGAAAGAAAGAAAAGAATGTTTCTTCTCTATCCAGATCAGCACGGCCTAAGAGTGATCATCCCTATTTCGTCTAAGACCAGTTTTATCAGAGAAACAAAGCAACAATTTCTACATCTGCAAGACAAGGATTTTGGCGTTGGCCAATGTGTGCAAGAGTCAATTCCTATCTTCCCAGGGGTAATACTTCAAACGCCTGCAGAGTTCACTATAGAAAACAAAAATCTTCCCGCCATGTGTCAAAGTTACCGGGATACGCTATAATGTTGCATTATTTCAGGAAACAGTTTCTGAATATTATTTTTTTTTTCTTCTTTTAAACGCAAATGTTTAAAGTCTTGAAAATACAAATAAAAAATATGAATATAATGAACTTGTTTTCCCCGTTAAAAAAAAGGTATGAGTCAACAGCAACAAAAAAATAAAAACCAAAAAAACCCACAAAAGAGACCAGATATTTTAACCGCCTGGCTTTAACAAAAAAATATATTCTTTGTATTGTTTTTTTTTTCTTTTTATTTTTAAACAGCAATTAATTCTTCCATCTGTAGGAAGCAGCAGTTCCATCTAGGATTCAAAACAACCCAGATGTCTGAATTTTTCAGTACAAAATATCCAAGAACACGAAAGGAAAGAAGAAACAAAAGTGATGCTCCCATAATGCTACAAACCCTCCACAAATTTCTCTAATGTGTCCCCGGTGGTGTCACCGACCAGAGACAATTCGTTAGACAACGCGCTGCGGTTGGGGGTGTTTAGTTGGGGAAGCATTGCACTCTGTTCTGGGTTGCCCAAGTGTCCCTGATCCATGGAGCTAGCCATAGTGACTGCGAGTCCTGGGTGGGGGGAACCAGTCTGGGGAGAGACGTGGTGCGGTGACGGCTGGGGCTGTATCCGGGGCGACGGGCTGGAATGTGGCGGCTGGGACTGGGGACGGGGAGACTGAACGGGCGCCGGGGACCGCACCTGGTTGCTGAGGGAGGTGGCGATCTGCTGGCCGGGGAGATGAGACGCCTGCGCTTGTCCTGAGAGCATGTGCTGCTGTGGGCTCATGGGGTTGGGCTGCCCGGGGGACCCTATCTGCTGCTTCATCTGCTGCTGCTGCAGGATGCGCTGCTGCAGGGCCTGCTGGATGTTGGGAGCGCCGTCCGCCCCCAGGCCGGGCTGGCCCATCTGGTTCAGCTGTCCCATCTGAGCCATCTGTCCCATGGAACTCCCCTGTATGGATAGGTGCTGCTGCATCCGCTGCTGCTGCATGGCTTGGGGGTAACCTCCCGGCCCCTGGGGCTGCTGGAACTGGTTGTGTGCTGCCATCCCTCCTGCCATGCCGGCCCCTCCCTGCTGCTGCTGCTGCTGCTGTTGCTGCAGTAGCTGCCGCCTCAGGATCTCGCGGTACTGCGGGCTCATGTTGGCCATGCTGGGGTTGTGGCTGGGGTTCATGATGTTGATCGCTTGTCCCTGCGGGTTCATAGCTCCGATCCCTTGCTGCTGCGGGGGGACGCTGGGTCTCTGCACTCCGGCTTGCATCGTGTTCATGTTCTGCAGTCCCGCCTGTGCGTGCATGCCCGGCTGTTGCATGCCCGTCTGCGGCTGCTGCATCCCAGGCTGGGGCTGTATCCCCGCTTGCGGCTGCATCCCGGGCTGGTTCGCCACGTATTTGGCCGTTCTTTGCTTTATAAAAGCTGCCATAAGCTGAGGGTTGGATTTAAGGATATTAAGAACCTGCTGCTGCTGCTGCGGAGAGCTGGGCGATTTCAAGGTCCTCAGCAAGTCCTGAAGTGCATTGGGGGTGATGCTGCGCGGCGGCTGCTGCACGCCCGGCATCCTGGGCCCGGCCACGGCCTGCGGCGTCGCCATGGGCATCACCGGCCTGGCCATTCCCGGCTGCATCGGCTGCTGCTGCGGCATGGGCGGCGACTGCCACTGCCCGGCCTGCATGTTGGACATCACGGGGCCGCTCACGGGGCCGGGCCGCGGTACATTCATGCTCACTTGCGGCATCTGGTTCACCGAGCCCACCGCGGGGTTCACCAGCCCCGGGCGGCCGGGGGGCAGCCCATTGTTCATGTTGTTGACCCTGTAGAGCTGCTGCTGCTGCTGCTGGGCCGCCTCTCTCTCGATCTGCCGTGCCGCCTCCACGGCGGCGGGCGGCGGCTGTGCCGGGGGCGGCGGCGCCGACACCGGGTTGGCGGGCTTTCCTGCCGAGACGGGGGTGGGGGGCTGGGTCCTGGACACGCTGGGGAAGCCGGCCGGTGACATACTGACAGGGGAGGGCTGGGGCTGCGGCGCGGGCTGCGGCGTCTGCGGGGTGCTCGGCTGCTGCGTCGGGGTACCAGGCGTGGCTGAGGTAGGAGAAGGCAAACTTTGCTGAGGCACGTTGCGGGTGTTCATGGTCGCCATCCTTCTGCGCATGAGCTGCGCCTGCTGCAGGCGGTGCTGGATCTGCTGCTGCCGGAGCTTGTGTTTGATGTTGAGACAGAATGGCACGGGGCATTTGTTCTCTTGGCAGTGTTTGGCGTGGTAGCAGCACAGAGCTATGAGCTGTTTGCACACCGGGCAGCCGCCGTTGGTCTTGCGCTTGCAGCCCTTGGTGTGCTGGACAACCCGTTTCATCTTCTGGCAGGATGGCAGCGAGCAGTTTGCGTTGCGGCACTGGCAGGCGTGGACGAGGGACTGGATGCAGCGCTGGATGCTCAGGCGCCGTGACTCCTGCGGGCTCTTGGACTGCTGCTCGCCCTGGTTGTTGCTCTCATCATCCAGACCCAGGCCCCACTTGACCATCTTGTGGTCGTGGCTCTTAGTGTTGTAGCAGTTGATGCAGAGGTCGTAGTCCTGCAAGAGAAGAGAACGCAGAGCTCAGTGCTGGCAGGGCAGGAGCCACACGGGCACAGGGCAGCGCGGTGCCAGGGGGGCACAGCAGCCCCTGTGCAGGGGTGCTGGGTGCTGCTGGGGACAACCCCGCAGAGCAGGGTGACAGTGACACACTGTCAGCAGCTGCCACCTCCCCTCACACCCGTGCTCAGCCAGGGAGTGGCTGCACAGCCTGTCCAGGCACTGGGAGGGGGCTGTGGGGCAGGGAGGGCAGCAGCCTCAGCAAAGCCAGCCTGCAGTCACAGCTCTTACCCACTGTGGTGGGTAACTGCAGTCGAGGCCATCCTTGTGTCATTTTGTTACATGAAAAAGTCTTGCAGATTTTTTTTTTTCAATTTTTCCCTATTGAGGACATTACCTGCTTATTTTTCTGTGATGCTTACTAGGGTGCCAACCCCTCCAACTAGTCAGATAAATCTGTGGTCACTCCTAAAAAGTAGGGTCTGGCTCTCCATTTATTTATGCTTAGTGTAAATACTGACTAATAATTACTACCCTTAAATACGTATTTCTAAAAAATTTCTAAAAAATTTCTGATTTCTAAAAAAGCTTCACGCAAAGCCAGTTACCTGAAAACCCTCACATTTTTGCTGCCCTGTCCCTTTTTTGGCTGGAGGAAGGGCACTCCCTCAGGCACCCAGAGGCAGCCTAAAGGCCCTGCCTCCTTCCACCACCTAATTCCCTGTGTGTGTCCAATCCAGGTCCTGCAGCCTCGCCTCTGGAAGCTCTGCTCGGTGCTTTCCTCAGAGGGATTAATTAGGACTCTTCCCCCACAGACCTGGCAATGACTCGCAGTGTAAAAAGGAGGCTGCACTTATACAAAATTCTTTTGTTCAGCTACAGCCAGAGGTCAACACGAGCCCTCCAAGAAGCCTCAAGCGCATGGGTAACTCCTGTCTAACACAGGTCCTGAAATTTGAGCAACCTGGGATAGTGGAAGGTGTCCCTGCCCATGGCAGAGGGAGGAACAGGATGGTCTTTGAGTCTCTTTCAACCTAAACCATTCCAAGAACCACAATTTTTTAAAATTAAATTAAAAACTTGTCTATGCAGAGGAGCAGTAGCAGAATAGACTATTCAGTAGCAGCAGGGGCTGTTCCAGAGCATTGGTCTTTTCCATGTTGAGCAACTGAAATAATTTATTCCAGAAGAGGCACCCACCTCTTTTACCCACCCGGCAGTCACCTCCCCTTAAGGCTTAGGAGCCTTTACCAGGATGGGCTTAACTGGGAGGAACTTGGGGCAATATCAAAAAAACCCATCAAACTCAGCTGTGGGGCAAGAGAGGGCTGAGATCTGAGGTGTCCCACACGGGCATCACTGACACTGCAGTGCCACCATCCCTCACTGACACTGCAGCCCACATGCCCCACACATCCCTCACTGACACAGCAGTGCCCCCTGTGCCCCACACACCCCTGACAGTGCAGTGCCCCTGCCCCACACACCCCTGACATTGCAGTGGCAGTGCCCTGTGCCCCACACATCCCTCACTGACACTGCAGTGCCCCTGTGCCCCATACGCCCCTCACTGACACTGCAGTGCCCCTGTGCCCTACACACCTCTGACATTGCAGTGCCCCCGTGCCCCACACATCCCTGACAGTGCAGTGTCCCCATGCTCCACACATCCCTGACACAGCACTACCCCACACAACCCTCACTGACAGTGCAGTGCCCCTGTGCCCCATACATCCCTCACTGATACTGCAGTGTCCCTGTGCCCCACACATCCCTGACACAGCAGTGCCCCACAAATCCCTCACTGACACTACAGTGTCCCACATGTACCTCGCAGACGGTGCAGTGACCCCTATGCCCCACACACCCCTCACTGATACTGCAGTGCCCCCTGTGCCCCACACATCCTTCACTGACAGTGCAGTGCCACCATCCCTCACTGACAGTGCAGTGCCCCATGCCCCATATACCCCTAACACTGCAGTGCCCCTGTGCCCCACACACCCCTGACACTGCAGTGCCCCACACGTACCTCGCAGACCGTGCAGTGCCACCTGTGCCCCACACACCCTGACACTGCAGTGCCCCTGCCCCACACGTACCTCGCAGACCGTGCAGTGCCACCTGGTCTCCACGTGGTGCTTGCACTCGTTGCAGGTGTAGACGAAGCGGTCCTGGCCCTGCGTGTGCAGCTCCACCAGCATGCACAGCGTGGACCACTTGGAGCGGCGCAGGGACGAGAACTCCCAGTGCTTGTCCCGGGCCAGCGTGAGGAAGGCGTCCCGCCCGTCCATCAGGTCACAGCTCAGCAGGGGATCCGGGTCCACGATGGGGTGCAGGGTGTTAATCACGGGCCCGGCGTGTAAATGGATCACAAAAAACACCTGCAGGTCAAGGGGAAGAAGGAAAAGGCAAAGGGGTCAGGTGATGTTGCAGGAAGGAGCTCGTGTTCTCTGCACTGACAACCTGATCTAATTAACTTAGTTTAGCCTAATCTCTTCCAATATGTTGTTATGCAACAGAAACATTCCCAGCCCAACCACAGGGTTTATTCCTCCTGATTTTTCAGTTCTGAGTATCACCGTGCCTGCATTTACAGGAATAAACCTTTCTCTTTTTACAGCAGATTTCCACAGTACCTCTTTATGCTTCTCCATGGTGGCGTAGAGCTTCTGAGACAGGTCATTGGACACGTTTGGCATGCTGGGCTTCTTCTTGTTAGCTCTGCTGATGCTGCTCTTATTCTTGTTGGTTTTTTTGTTGTTCTTTTTCTTGGCGTTCTTGCTGTCGCCCTGGCTCCCCTGCAATGAAGGCAGGGAAGATGTTACACTTTGGAGAGCTCTCCCATTCACCGGGCTCACGGTGACACAGTTCTGCTGTCAGGAATAGAACTCGGTTCCAATGCCTGCAAATCAGCCCTCCTGTGTTAAATATATCCTATTTTCCAGGAAAAAATCAAAAGCCAAACTGGCAGGCAAACAAATCCAAACACTGTTTAAAAATAGACTTTTAAAGTATGTATACATTAAAAAATTCCCATTTTACACTGATTATTTTTCCTTCTCCAACATTATACTTCAGCTTCCACTGCTTTAGAGCTTGCAGCTGATGATAAAATGACACAAATAATATGAACTTAAAATTCCAGGAGTGCAGTACTTTGCTTTGCTGTGCATTTGGTGTGTCACATACTTGCCTGAGATCTGTTTTAATGCTTGTTTTTACTGCACAGATTTAGGGCTAGGACACAGGTAAGAACATGCAGGATTCAAACTGAAACCAACCAAACACATTCTCCATCCTGCAGACTTCCAGCTGCACGTGCAGCTCCCAAAAAAATAATCTCCAAAAGCTCCACTTGTGCCCAAGTTACAACACAGGCCACAGTGGCCACACACTGAACATTAGATGTAAGTAAAGAGAGGGAAAAATAGCAGATGATGCTATTTAGATGACCTGGGAAAACAGAAATAACTCTCAGAGTTCTCATGTCCTTAAAAAATCAAACCCCAAGCCCTCGGAAGGGAGGGCTCAGGAAAAACCCCTCTCCAAATTCGAGAATGTTGGGCATCATAAAATTAAAAATAAGCTACTGAAATACTTGGATATATATAAATATAAATATAAATATACACACATGAACAGTATGTACAAGCAAACACAGGGTTTATCCACGGGCTTATTTATTCCAGGAAAACAAAAATATTCCAACTGCAGAAAGCAATTCTATTTATAGACTGCTGCCATCCTTGCAGTCCATTAATTAGGCTTGGACAGGAATTCCCTGTCCACTCCTGGGTTCTCCCTAGCTAATTTTGTGGATTTTATGACCAAACCCTATTTTATGGGAAACCAGACTGAGCCCTAAGTGACTTGAAGGGATTCAGGAATGACCAGTTTCATGTTCCCACCCTGACTGTCCCCAAATTTCCTCCCACTTGATGGAACTGGAGCCTGCCCTCCTTTGCCTCCACATCCTCAAGCACCAGCTGAGATCTTAAAATTTAAACACCAAAAGGAAGAACAGACTGAAACCTATTGAACAAGCCAAGTCTAAGGTTTCTTTCTACTCCATCTTTGGCAAGTTTATATTTGGCAAACTGCACAAAGTATTCCAAGCTGCTTTAAGTTGTAGGGTTGTGTTTGTCCCATTTCATTCTGACTTTCAGCCAAATCAGCCAGAGATGTTGATGGAGGATCCTGGGGAGCCTCTCCCCTTCAGAACCTTTGCCAACCACTCTGAGTATTTTCCACCTCCTTAGACTCCCTCTGACTGATCCCTGCAGCACATGCTCACTGCAAGAAGCTTTCTCTTCACAGATACAAAATTTAGGATGACTCTGTGCCATTTCAGTCCCTAGATCCACGTGGTGCTTGTAACCACAGAGTTCCCCACTGTTGGAGTCCAGGACATCCCTGTGGCCACCCTGGAGGGTTTGGAGACCGGACAGGGGGTCTGGGATCTGTACAGGGGGGTCAGAGCCTCACACAGAGCCCAGGAGGACACTGCCTCTGATCCCTGCCATGGCAGTGAATGCCCACAGTGTATGAAGAATCACAAGCTGAGAGAATTCAAAATAAGCAGTATTTAGTTTATCATAGAATGTAAATGTAGAATCTGGGATTTTTAGTATCTGGGGTTGAAGAGACAAGCTGGAGGAATTGGGGAGTGGCCCCTGTGCTCCTTGTTCTTGCTCTCGTCCCCCATCTTTTGCTGAGTTGGATTTTAGAGATTGGTTTAGAGTAGAAATGCCATGTTAGCATAGGCAGTGGGCATTGGTAAAATTCTGTCAATAAAAAGTGCATTTTGGACGGGGTTGGGTCAGGGGTGCTGTACATGAGGTGTGGGGCTCTCTGAGCCGCCCAGTCCTGCTCTGCTGGGGATGCCCTGCAGAGCTGAGACAGAACTGAGATAATGCCCCTGCCAGGGAGGCCTGGCAGAGCTGAGACAGAACTGAGATAATGCCCCTGCCAGGGAGGCCTGGCAGAGCTGAGACAGAACTGAGATAATGAAGAATAAACAACCTTGGAACAGGCACTGGGGACTCAGCCTGTCTGCTCTGCCTCTGGTGTGAAACACTTGGGGCAAAGAGAAGAAGAAAAACCTGATTGCCTCGGGGAACAGCAACCCCGAGGAGAATCTCAGGGAACAGTAATTCTGAGACCCCACTGCTGGGCAGTTTCCCCCATGAGTGATCCAGTTCAGGGGCCTGCACTGGGCAAGTTCTCACTTTTAAATTTGCTCCTTCTCCTGAGTCAAGTGGCAAAGTCCCCTCTGTCCCATGGGGTGCAGCTGTGCCTCCCCTGCTGCCCCTGGCACTAAGTGAGAGCACAGGGATGTTCCAGCCTCATCTCATTTTAGGCCATGACTTGTCTGAGTTCACAGTGAACTGTTCTGGGCTCTCTCAAACACCTTTTCCCCCTCCTAGATGCAGAGTAAACGCTCACACCACTGTTTTCCCTGATTTACTGGAAGTGATCCTGTCAGCAAGAGAGGGCTGCAGCCTCATTCCAAACCCTGACTTCCACTTCTGTTTATACAGCAGAGTTTGCTGAACCATCTCAATATTCAAAGTCACACTCAGAAGGACCAAAGTGAAAGCTGTTAACTTTGTGGTTCCATAAAAACAGCCACAAACTGCATTAACTTTGAAAGAGCTGCTAAGGTTTAGCAGAAGGAACTTTCTGACATCACAAAGGTGATGGATTAAGGTCCATCCTCCCCCATCAATCCCATGTAACACACACTGAAGGCAGTCACAGCATCTGAACCTAAAGGGCTTTCCCCACATAAACCTTTTGGTTCTGCCTCAATCTATTAGAGTTCAGATTTTCCTACAACATTTATTTTCAAAATATCTTGCAGCAAATTTCAAGTAAAAGGGACGATATAGAAGTGCTGAGACCATTTGGTTGCAGATAAAATCAAGACAGGAATAAAAATAAATGATGACATTCTGTCCAGGGCCCTGAAAAACTTGGCTGTTGGGTTTTTTTTTTGTTTTTTATTTGGTTTGGTTGATTTTTATAGACAAAGAGAGAATGTTGGTGAAGGAACAGCACCATCAGGATCAACATTTCCCACCAACGCAAAGCCTGCAATAAACAATTTTAAATTTCATCCCTTTGCTGTTGCAAATGACTAAAAGTACCTGTGCTTAAGTAACAGCCACGTTTCATTCAGCTTTGAAAACTCCAGCACCTTTCAAAATGCTGGAGGTGCTTTGCAAAGGTGTGAACCAGAAGCTCAGCCAAATGACTGTAAGCAAATGCAGCGTGGCAAAAGCAGCTTAACACATTTCTCTGAGAAGAGAGATGCTGAATGACATCAGTGACTTCTGAGGCTGTTAAAAAAACCCAAACCAAGCCATCAGTGGATTTGTTAACCAAGAAGAAAAACAGAAATGCAGTTAAAGGGACCCCTGATTTCATGTCTGCTGTAAATGATCCTCTCTGGTTTATTTGATGTGACCTCTCTCTATTAAAGCATTAATCAGCTCTGTGAGATAAAGGAAAATAAAGCACACAGAGCTAACCCACCTCTGTTGTTTCACTGGCTGCAGTGCTCTCCTCCTTCTTCCTCTCCTCCTCCTCCTGCTCCAGCTCCTTGATGCTCTCCTCCAGCACGTTGGGCCAGAAATCCCCTTCGAAGTAGGGCAGCTCCTTGGCACTGGTCAGCCTGTCCTCGGTGGCTTGTTTGAAGATGTCCTGGGGAGCACATCACACCACAGAGGAACAAATAAATCAATGAAGATCACTCAGGGGAGAGGGGAGAGCCAGAGGCACAGCCCAGAGCTGCAGTGAGCACTGGGCTCACCCACAGCCAGGAGCTGCCCCTGCCAGGCTCCTTCTCTGGGGCAGCTCCAGATCCAGCCCGGCAATCCCAGCACAGCCCCAGTCCCTGCTCCACCTGAGGAGCAGAGCTGAGCCTTTCCTGACCCCCTCCTGCCATCAGTTCGTGCTCCTGATGTGATGGGAGACACCAAGATACCCCTGGAGAATGCAACTGGCCCCTCCTTGCTTCACAACCCCCTGATCAGGACACCCAGATTTCCCAGCTCTTTGCTACACCCATGACAAGGTTTGGTAGAGGCTGCTCCTACTCCACACATTTAGGAACTGTAATTTGCCATCAAAACATCAAATTTTTCCAGCACTGTCACTACCATTAAGGAATTCTTGTAAATTTTAGCATGAAAGGAGTGGCAAATTCTCCCTTTGCCACCTTCTACTTATTTCCTTGGGTTCATGTGTGATATTCTCCAGTTATGAAAATCATTCTTGTCATTAGGAGCTCTTTTATTTCACACTAGTGGGGTCCAGCATTCCATCTGCTCCTCCTGAATCACCACAAACAAACAGCTTCTATACACCTTGACAAGTTCCATATTTCCTTGCCTAGAAAATGCAGTGAAAGAAAAACACACAAAGGCAGGTTCTTGCAGATTTCCTTTCGTGCAGACACCAAATCTAAGGAATTTTCAGCCTGAAATGCAGAATCTCAAGAAAATCCAAGAAAATGAAGACACTGGCTGAGAATAAACCCCTTGTACAACATTACTCCACTTTTCAGGTGTTACGAAACAATAGTAGCTCCCTTCCAATGAAAACACTCTAAAATTAAATCAGAAATTAAACAGCAACAAACCTTGTAGTCGTGGATGATTCTCTCAGCAAATGCCTTGTCCAGCATCTTCTTATACCACTCTTGCAAACGTTTGGGTTTGGGTATTTTCTGGTCAGGTGGGTGGCAGTGAAAGATGTAATCATCTCCTTCACTGGGGGGACAGGCCCAGATGTGCCCTGTCACATACCTGTGTCACACACAACAAACAGCTGTGACTCCCAGCAGAAAACCAACTCAAACCGAGTTATAAACACAGAAACACAGACCTCTGGCTTTATTTTTAAATTTATAAAATTTTTTTCTTTGTCATGAAGGTGCTGAGGCAATAACCTGTATTCTGACAAGGCATAAGGTCAGGGATATAATAACAAAGCTCAAACATCAAGTGAACCTCTCATCAAATGAGTGATGTGCTGCCAGTTCAGGAATCCCAACAATAAAAACCACCTTAGTGACAAAACCCCATTTTCTGTCCCCACTGCAGAGGAGATGTTCCCTCCTATCACTGTGAGCCCTACCAGGAACGGAGACTGGGACACAGGTCTGGGCTCACAGAGCATGCAGGGCAGGAAGACAACTTTATTTACAAAACTCCACTTTTATACATTTCTCATGAGCCCAGTGGATTGGAGGATGGAATTCCCACCTCCCCACCACATTGGTCAAAGGGACTGTCACACAGTCTTGTGTGTCCCAGCATGGAATGTAAAACAATGGCTGTGTTTGTGGGACAGAGCTGGTGTTTACATTAAAGGAGTGTGAGAAGGTACAGACTTCTCCTTAATATGAAATGCTCAGACAGCTGGGAAAACCTCATGGCAACAGCCTCCACCTATCTCAGAGAGCCCAAAGGAAGCAGAGACCACCCCAGGAGAAGCAAACACCAAGGACTGAGGTTTCTTTCCCCAGGCTCTGACTCACCCCAGCTTCTTCACGTACTCCAGGTAGCCGATGAGGATCTCGTGGTACACGGCCGTGCGCAGGCAGCGCGGCCGGAAGAAGTGGATGCTGTCCAGGTAGGAGATGTACACCCTCCTGCAGGGGAGAGGGACATCAGGGCTGCCCTGCTGCACTGCACTGACGGTTAATTAAACAGGCAGCAAGGCTCATTAGTGCTGATGGGGTTTTAAGCATCTTAACGTGGTGTGAACAGCCCTCAAAAGCAAAAGAGGGGCAGCACTCTTTTTAGGCAGCAAGGACATACATCGAGAGGCAAAATTAAAAGCAGAATATAAAACATTTCACATTTTTGTTGTGGTTTTTGTCTTCCCTTCAAAGTCACCTGCAGTCCTACAGCAGGATGGGTTAGTGGTCCAGAACTGACATGTATGTCCCAAATGTGTGCCAGTGGGTGCCCAGGGGATCCTGGAGGATGTTGGGAGTACCTGGAGGATGCCCAGGGGTACTTGGACAATGCCCGGGGGACCTGGAGGATGCGCGGGGGTACTGG
>VXBR01010627.1:209556-231699 GCA_013400215.1 Cisticola juncidis
GGGGGATGCGGGGGGTACCTGGGGGATGCCCAGGGGATCTGGAGGATGCCCAGGGGTACCTGGAGGATGCCCGGGGTATCTGGAGGATGCTGGGGGTACCTGGAGGATGTCTGGGGGTACCTGGGGGATGCCCAGGGGTACCTGGAGGATGCCCAGGGGGTCTGGGGGATGCCCAGGGGTACCTGGGGGATGCCCAGGGGCTCTGGGGGATGCTGGGGTACCTGGTGTTGGGAGGGGGGCAGTCTGAGCCGTACTCCTGCACGTGCATCCCAAAGAAACACACGTCCACCCCGTCGATCTCCTCGAACGCAAACAGAGCTTTGGTACGGTAAGGGAAGGACTCTGACATCTCACCAGAGTCCACAAATCTGCAGGAAAGGAGGAAAAAAACCCAAACAAAATGACAGTTATTAAAGCAGTGTCCTATCAGAGCCAGGGGATTATTTTCAATCTTATTTTTAACTCCTTAGGAACATTTTCCTGCAGGAGTTAAATGGGTCAGAGCAGAGCTACAGTAAAACAGGAGTGCTGTTCCTGTAAATTCATGGAAAGGCTGTTTCCATACAGAACACAGGACTGAACAGGCCAGCACTGAGTACATGAATATCCTCACAAACCACAAGCCTTTAAATAGGTTACAGAGCAGAAAATGTGATGCATCAGTATGAAGTGATGTCACATAAACACAGTTTTTATGAATTTAACCCAAAATACTTCACAGACTAAAGCTTTTAAGCTTTTCATTTATAAAGAAGCAAATGAAAAATCACTCCTGAAAGCTGAAGTGTTTCTAAAATAACAACAAAATGAAGGAAGAGTAAGGAAGAGAATATCAGCAACTGCTTCAAATAAACTGTGAATTCATAATCAAAAATGTGGTCACTCTCAAGATGTAGTGACACAAACTCCCAGAATCATAAGCATGGATGTCCCCACTGCCCCAAAACAGTCACTTCCTCTGCAATTTTTAATCTTTCATGACCCTGAACATGCCCAAATTTCAACAACGTGCAAAGCATTTAAGATATAAATTGGCACAATTTTACAACGGCCCTGCAAGGAGGCTTCAAAATAAAATAAATCAAAAGGATTGCATTAATTATAATTAACAGGACTAACCTGGATTTCATTCCTGGTTTAACTTCTACTGTCTTATCTGAACTTGCCACCACTCTGACAAAGACCTCTCCAGCCTCAGGATGGTTCTGGCGCCGCAGGAATTTGTTCACTCTGTCCTCCAAGTGGTTCCCCAAGCGTGTGGTCTGCAGCCCTGGGAGGGGAGAACACACCATGGAAAGGTTAACCCTGCAGCACTCAGTGCTCAGCTCTTGCAGCTTCCTCCTCTGGATGGAAGTGGGGTTTTTTTCCTTTTTGTTTTACCTCTGTATGAAAATTGGATGGTTTTATTTATTCAGTCAATATTAAGAGAAGCAGAGCCACCCGTGCCTTTCCCCAAAGGAAACCCCCCTGTTTGCACTCCCCACTGTGGCAGCTGAACCCACTGGAGTGGCACAATTACCCTGGAAGTGAATAACAAAGGCAGCTTTACGTAGCATTTCTCAATTTCAGGCTGATTTTATGAACCCTGCAAATGTTTCCTCCTCCCAAGCCCACTCTGGCTGGTTGACAGAGATTACATCACTTCACAGATCTGGCTCCTTGCCACACCTTTTCAAGAGAAGCAAAGCAAATCAACAGAAATGAAAAGCCTTTTGACTTCAATGGAGATTTCATTGCTTTTGCTTTTCTTTTCAAGAGAGCTTTTGGACTGTGCTTGCAGCAATCTGCACACCAAGGTTAAATAGCTCCTGCCCAGAGATGGAGGTCTCGGGGAGTTCAAGTCCACAGATTGTCCAGATGCCCTCCCTGCATCTCTACATTCACAATTGGCTTTTGTGGGGAGAGCTGGGCTTGTACAGGATGTGATGGTTTTCAAATAAACCCACAACAAATTACAAAAACCGTGATGATTCGAGGTTAAATTAAGAAAGCAGAAGGACCCCACTGCTTTGACTTGAAGATTTATGACTGTTTCTCTTATCCTGCTGTACTTGTTTTACCACTCATATTTCTACTTCACTTTATGGTCAATCTACTATCTTTTCCAAAATTATGTTGTAATCTACAGATGCTCATTTTAATAAAATACATTTAATTTTCTGCTCTCTGTTACTTCATTTTTCAGTTGATATTTGGCTCCTGACACAGGGCCCTCGGTTCTTCCCCGAATCCTGAGCTTGCACACAGAATTCTGCAGTGAAATATCTGTGCTAAAAATTACTTTGGGCTCTAATACAGGGGTAAAAACTCATATACTCAAAGGAGCATCTCACTTTTTAAGGGATTTATACACTTAGAATTTTATTTTATAGAATCATGGAATGGTTTGGGTTGGAAAGGTCCTTAAAGCTCATCCAGTGCCACCTCAAGGGACACCTCCCACCATCCCAGGCTGCTCCAAGCCCTGTCCAGCCTGGCCTTGGGCACTGCCAGGGGCAGCCAGAGCTGCTCTGGGCACCCTGTGCCAGGGCCTGCCCACCCTCCCAGGGAACAATTCCTGCCCAATGTCCCATCCATCCCTGCCCTCTGGCAGTTTAATTATGATCAGTTTACAGAAACTGCCAAAGGCAGCAATCTTGATTTACATCTTTTCACTTGTCCCCTTGTCCAGTGAGATTCTGTGGTCATAACCAGCACAACACAGCTTAAACATCATTTACCTGGGAGTAATTAATAATTTGAATTAAACAATGCAATTTAAAGACAGGTTGAAGTAAGAACACCCAATACAGAGCCTCTGTCCCAGGATTCCCATTCCAATGCACTGTACTGGCCTTTCCATAGGGAAAGCATTTTAAAGGAAATTCACAAATACTTCATGAGGGAATTGTTCTGTTCTGTTGATTTCTCTGAAGACAAACAGAAAAAGAAGGGGCCCCGTTTCAGCTGATGAGTGGGAACATTTTTAGGAAGCCACTGGAGTTAACTCCACTGTGTTGTGTTTTCATCCTCTCATCTTCCCAATGCTAAGCAACCCAGGGATATCTGCTTCCTTCCTTATGCTGCAAGGCACGAAAGCTTGGAAACCAACAAACCCAGAAAGACCAGATAGGGAGATAATAGAAACAGGCAGCATTAAAATTACATGTACTGTAAGGAAAAGATCTAAAAATTGCATTTTTTATGTATTAGAATGTGAAAGTTGTTTGAGAAAGCAGTTGGATTTTGGTTCTTGGATAGTTCTCATATATCCACCTCTAATAAAAGCTCAAAGCTCAGTGAAAACTGCAGTGCAAATCTGAAAATCTGCTGAGAAGAAACCTCCAGCAAAGGCCTGTGACAGCAGCAATGCCAGACCTCTGTTAGTGGATAAGTGATTGGACAGAGAGGAACAAAGTTCAACTCTTGGCCTCCTGTGACTTCTTGTCAGGAAACTACCTTGGGTGACTTATTTGTCAGGATATCTTTTGTCTGTGAACCTCTCTGCACTGGCTACTGCTGAGGTGATAGTTGTAGATTTTCTTAGCCAAATAAATACTTCAAAAGTTCAGGGTTCCCAGCAGAACCCAGCTGCACACTGGTTTTGGGCAGGCCATCAGTTAAAGTAACCAATTTTACTCATTACACACTGGGAATGTGAATGATCCACAGGAGCTGAGGGATGTGCCTTGGTTATCACCAGTTGTGCCTTCATGCTTGGAGGAGTGGAGAAATACTGATGGCAGCTTGGGCAGTAAATGTTTTTTAAGAAGAGGGAACATGTTAATGTTTCAAACCTCCCCTGCTCAGGTTTGTTTTCAGGTCAGCAGCAGGAGCAAGGCTTTGATGACAAGAACAGACTTTCCCTTCCCCTCCCTGCTCCTGCATCCCCAGCAGAGCCCTGCTGAGGAAAGCTGAGCCCACCATGATCACAGCTGGCAGCAGGCTCAGATCCTCAGGGGAGAAAGGCAAGAAACCAAACAGCAGGGAAAGGAAAGGGACAGGGAGGAAAGGACAGGGACAGGGAGGGAAGGAGAGGGACAAGGAGAAAGGAGAGGGACAAGGAGGGAAGGACAGAAACACCATTATTTCCCTGTCCAGAACCTCCAACTAAACAACTGCATACTCAAACTTTAACCAGAGCCACAGAACAACTGCAGATATCCAGGGAATCACACACTTAATTTTAAGGAAATTGGCATCAATGCACACTGTAAAGTCAGCATAGAGCAGAAGAGACATCCATTTAAATGGGTATCTAAAGCTACAGTTGGATTTCATAGTTTTATTAATGTTCTCCTCCAATTTTAATCTGTCTTTAATGAGACTAATTTAGGCCTCTTTAACAAAATTCTCTTGAGTGCATCAGGTTACTCCAGAGACTGTTCTGATTACTGGATCCTCCCGTGCCTCACACAACATCATCACCTGCAAATTACCCCCTTCACATCTGTGCTACACAATCAACCACACACAAAGTTTCAAGAGTCACATTTTTAATGCAAAACCTCATCTTTATCCCAGCTTGGAAGTTTCAGGCTTGTGCAGACAATATCACCCAGAACTTCTAAGGATCAAGGGTGCACAAGGGAGGAATGAAGTGTCCCTGCAAGTTCTGCTTGTTCAAGTGCCTGAATCCCCCCTTGGTGTCTACACTCACTTTATTTTTCTGCTCTCTGCACTGACTCTGCATTTCCAACACCAGCCCCTGCTCTTCCTCCACCTAACCTGAATAAAAATGGTCAAGTTGTGTTCCCTGATGTCAAATGCCTGCAGAGAACCCTGTGTAAGGGTTCTGGAGACTGAGACAGCCTGACCTGGCTGAGACAGCCTGACCTGGCACGTCCTGGCCCTCTCTTCAGTGCCCATTTCTACCAGCCCATGCCAATGGTTACTGCCCAGAGTGACTCAGTTCTTACCCCACCACCCTTTCTGGAGGCAGAAAAGCCAAGGAAAGCTCCTGCCACCCTTTGGTGCTTGGCAGCAGCCCCTGAACTGCAGCACAGTTGGTCCTGCAGGTGACTGGGAGGGCACAGAGGTGACAAACTTTTCATTACAGCTCCAGCACCACAAGGAAACCTGGCTGAGTGCAGCCTGTGGAGCACACACAGCCCTGTGCTCCTTCTATTTGTCCCTCTTTTTGCTTTCTAACCCCAGAAAAACAAGGACAGAGATGTCAAATACACCAAGCAGCAGCAAGACTGACCACAAACACATCACCAGCAGGGCTTTAAAATGTTGATTAAAATTCTGACAGCCTCGGGCTATGCTGCTCCCCACTTTGCCAACGTTCCTGTGCTGTCTGTCATGACAGCACAAAGTCTCAATCAAAAACCCATTAGGGGTGGCAGGGAGAAGATGGAGATAAAAACAGAAATACCAAACTCACTTTTAGCACTGAATTTGTTTTCTTTGCGTGTTCTACCAGTTTTCTTCAGACAATTATCACAGACAAACCTATTGAGGAAAAAAAAAAGCCAAAAATTTAGCATAAATCCATTATTGGTGAGCTTAAACCCAATGTTTGAACATGTAATTTGAATGTCAGGGTACAATATATTTTTCTCTGGCTTTGAACAGCTTATTTCACTCCATTTTTGAGGGATTTAAAGCTTTTATGAGCTGGTTTAACTCTGCCAGGCAGTTACACCTGCATTTGTGTTCTGTGCACACAAACTCCCCTCCAGCCAGCTGCCCTTGGTTAAGAGTTAGAAAGAAACCACACAAATCTGTGTGGATGAATATACATATTTTCATCTGAATATACTGAAATAAGACCCAAACACCAAAAAAAGAAGGTATTTTATTTTAAAATGCTTTGTCCCTTTGTACCCAGTTCTGTAAAAGGCTGTGGCAACATATTAATGAATTAAGGCAGAAAGTCTTTAATTATATAAACTACATCGGTCTCATTATAAAAAGGGTAAAAACTAACAAACATCTCTTACCCTGAAGGCCAAATAATATCATAATGTAGCACACAAATCTGGTGCATCTTCCGACCACACTCCTTGCAGTCAACAAACCTGAAGAGAAAAAACAGCAAATTAATTACCTTGGGTGTCAGGTAAGCAATTTTCCAGAATTCAGCATTAAAAAAGGACTTGACAATTCTCTGCTAAGAACTGTATCAACCTCACCAGGATTTACATCTAAGTTTAAAGAAGTACTCAGAATAGATTCAGATGTACATCTATCAATCCACATGCAAGTTATATATATATATCTATACCTATATATAAATTGAAAAATGTGCTGGTTTAAAAATCTGAAATGGGCTGTCATGTACAACTTTTTCTGGATCTTTCCTATTCTTTTCTAAGCAGAGTGCCAGTTTCACAGAATCCTCAACAATACCTCCACAGATTTAATTCTGAATTGCTGCAACAACCACAAGCTGAATAAATGGTTGCTCAACTCACTGTAAACGTAAGAAGGAGTCATTCATGAACCACCCTGCCAAAAAAACATGTATTAACTTGTCTTTGCCTGCATGGCTCTGCTGTAGTCTTTGGTTTTATCTTTTGTTTTCTGATCAAAAAAATGCGTCAGAATTCTTTTTTTGGATGGGAAAACTGTTGAGGTTTTCCCAGTTTTGAGTGCAGTAAAGGCTAAGAAGCCAAATGCACTGGGGTCTGTCTCAGTCCAGCCTTCCAGGCCTGGGGAGGGGCTCTATTCAGAATTTGCAAAGATAAGCAAAGGAATCCAAACGTGCTGTGCCTCAAACTGCCAGAGAACATGGAGAGGATGATAAAATCCCACTGCAGGGAAAGCAACCCCTGCTCCTGAGGAGAAATTCAGCTCAGCTTCCCTAAAGCTCCCAAGGGTAACACAGGGTACCTTGGCCTTGGGGTGGGCTCAGCACCCAGCAAAGAGAAAAATGTGATTTAGAACCACAGGAGGAAAATGCAGAAGGGCCCCAGGAAGGCAGAGCCCAGGGTGAGAGGCTCTGGAGGAGGCAGAGCCATTCCCAGCCCTGTGCAGAGCCTGGCAGGGCACACCCCTGGAATTACCCACACAGCAGAAGCAGGGGCTGCCTGTGCTGGGGGAATCACACCAGACACCAACTGTGGGTGCTGTGCCATGAATTTTAGGGAGATTCTGCAGTCTGGCTGGGCAGGGATGGGGGAACAGGAGAGTTCTTTACCCCCTGCCCCATTTCTGCCCTGCTGGCTCAAGTGGCAGCAGTGAGATTTTGGGAAAACAACAGCGTGGTACTTACGGCTCTGGATCCAGGGTATCGTTTTTCTTCTTCTCAAACTGATCCTTAGAGATGGTTCTGGAGACAAAGAGTTAATAAGAAAGCTCAGTAGCACCCTCACATCAGAGGCTCAGACAATATCATGCTTTGCTGAAACCTCGAGTCTGATGAAAACACCTCAGTATTTATATTCTGGTCAGATCAAGTAATTCAGTACATTGTATTTTAAGCTACAGAAAATATTTCTCCCATTTCACTTTCTGTGTAAGTTAAAAGCAAGAGGGTATCCAAGTCTACATATACCCAAAGCTTGGGTATCCAAGTCTACACATAAAACTAAAATCATATAAAGAACAAGGGAAGCTGCTGTCAGTAAAGCAGCCACCTTCCAAACCAGCTTGAATGCCTCAAATTTGACTTTTCTGGCCAAGTTAGAGGCAAGCTTTTGGTTTTAGATACTCAAGTCTACACATAAAACTAAAATCATAAGGAACAAGGGAAGCTGCTGTCAGTAAAGCAGCCACCTTCCAAACCAGCTTGAATGCCTCAAATTTGACTTTTCTGGCCAAGTTAGAGGCAAGCTTTTGGTTTTAGTAATATAAGCTGTGCTTCAAAAAGTGAGAGATCAGAATCAGATGGAAGTTTTCCATCAGGAAAGGTGATGGATTAGTGACATTTACTGACACAGCTCCCACTGCTCCCCTCCAAACACATTATCCAGGCTCTGCCACCCCGGGAATGGGCAGCTCAGCTGGACAGCAGTGCTGGGCACAGTAACAGCCCCAGCACAGCCACAGCTCTTAACCCTGTCCCTATAAATCCCCTTTAGGAAGGAATAAGGCATTTCCCCCCAGATACCCCCACAGAGGGTTGGGATTTACCCCCAAACCCTCCCCCTGCCCCATCCCACAGTCAGGATGCAGAGGAAAGGAAGAGACTTACGTCTGAGGCTGGGAAGGGTCATCACCCAGGGTGACATTCTCCCCCTGGATTTCAGTGAAACACTTCTCACAGAAGTGATACCTGTCAGCAAGAAGGCCATATTTGGGTGAGCTGGTCCAGCACAAACACAGCCACCCAAGCACGGAGCACCAACCGGGGCAGGGCAGATCACCAGGAGCACCACGCAAGGGGGGACGTTGTTGGTTGATTGATGGGTCAGTGTGGACAATGAGGAGGCACAGAGGGAGGGAGGGCAGGATTAGAGAACAGGGGAGGGAACAAACAGCACAGACGTAAGAGGTAGGACGCAAACACCGAGACAACACAGAGCAGAAAGCCAAGGCAAAGCACAGATTAGCATTCGGTCTCATTTCAGCATCGTAACAATGTTGGGCCTCACATTCCAAATTTTGGGAGGATTCAAGGAGTAGCCACCAAGAGCTACAGTTTGTACAGCTTCAAATTGAAGAATTTGGATTTGATTTGCATCGCTCGGGGGGAAAAAATCCTTTTTGATTCCAGGTTTGTGACTGATGGAGTTTGCTTTGGGTAAAAAGGAGCTGTCAGCAGCTCCAAGGACACGTCTATTACAGATTAAAGTGATTAGGAAATATGCTGAAAGCATTTACTGATTGTGAGTGAAAACTGCAAAAGCAGAAATACTTGATATTGGGAAAAAAATCGATAAAAACGAGAATTCAAAATTTGACTCTAAGATTAAATGTGACCAATTGCTCAGCTCATATTCTTTCACATAAATGAAACCAAATCCATACTCTAGACAAACATTTAACAGAAATGCAATTATGGGTCAGAGTTTCCAGCCATTTATCTGTATAAATACAATATATGTATATATGTGAACAACATGAAATATTGTACATACATACAATATATTTATCAGGAACATTAAAGATGTGGAATTAATTAAGCTTTATAAATTGAATATAAGGCTAGGTAGGATTTTTGGTCACCAGACCAAGAGCCAATCCAAGCCATACTCAGCAAAAACAATTCTGCAGTTTACCAAACCAAGCTGAGTAAATTGGAATACAACTCTATGAAAATACAATCTGCATTTGAAAAAATAAAATAAAATCGAAGTCACATGGATTGGGGGGGATGGGTTGGTGGGTTTTTTGTTTTGGGGTTTTTTTGGTTGTTTGTTTAAGATGAACTGGAACCAAAGTTGTCAGGGTCACTAAAAAAAAAAAAAAAAATTAAAAATATAAAATAAAAAAGGAGGCTAAATGTTTGGAAAGGATATGAATTCACACATGAACAAAGGCAACAGAGAGGCCACAGCTGTAAGATGCAGGAAGGCCACAAAGGATCACCAAAATAAAGGAGCTTTATGGAGAGTGAGAGGGTGGAAGCAGCGATGGCAGCACAGAACGAGGCAGGTTTGGCACTCAGACACCGGGGCCGTGGGGATGGGGAGTGCCAGGGGCACCAGGGGGACCCGGGGTCACCATGAACCAACAACTCAGGGCTGGAGAGGGGTCAGGGTGGCAGCTCTGTCCCCTCACACCCCCTCACACCTCAGCTGCCACCCCAGAGCCCTCCTGGGCCGCACCGTCCTGGGACAGCAGCGGGCACTGATGGGATGGGATGGATCAGAATTCCTGCTGGGACATCCTGGGCAGGGAAGCTGCTCCCTGAGCCCTCCCTGAGCTCCCCCAGCACAGCTGAGGAGCCTGGAAGCTCCTCAGGAGCTGCAGTGGCAGGCAGGAGGCAGCAGCCCTGGGCTGGCTCCAGTTACCCCAGCTCACTGCCACCATGGCCAGGCTGTGCCCAGCTGCCCCCAGCTCCTCCAGGGCAGCCCCATGGCACTGAACACATCCCCCTCCCAAGGAAAAGCAGGCTCTGGGAGCTGGGAATGCAACAGAGCAAGGCCAGCAGAAAAACAAATGTATTCCACCCATTTGTTATCATTGGGGATGATAAACACAGTGTGGGTATTGGAGAGGAGCGTTCCAGGCACCTCTCATTTCCCTCACCCCTCACACCCCATCCCTACACTGATTCCATAGGATCTAATAATTTTTTTTAAAACCCAAACACAAGAGTTTCAAAATTTTATATCCTTTTACACATCATCCATTTCTTTTGTCCTATAATGTGCTTCTTTAATTTCTTCTTAAATTAAAAACCCCCACCACTGTTTTCCAGCACAGTTGCTGATCATTTTACGAGTCAGATTGGGAAGGACTGAAAGTCAGGAGGGCCCAAATACAGGAGAGTGAAGCCAGAAAAATCCATGGCCAAGGCTCCTATTAATAATTTGCTACATTTAAACAGTCCCAGAAGAGGTTAATTCTGATCCATTTTCAGAATAATTTATGGGCTTTCAAAGCACTCCGAGCTTTAATCCATGATATTAAAATGAGGAAATAAAAACTGAAGTACGGTGAAAATGAATCACCTAAAGATCATGAACATTTGTCCATAAAACAACCAAGGTGAAGCAATAGCTGTAACTTATTATGGATATGGACTCTCAGAAACAGAGACCTGCCTTTTGCACGTCACCACAAATATTCAGCAAAACCCATAAAAACCACACAATATTCCAGTTACAGCAGCCATAGAAACCCCAAAGAATGTACTTATTGCAACACACCAGACATGAAAAGCTTTTCAAATGCAGACTGTTCAGGTGACTCCTGTTCATTACAGAGCAATGGTTCAACACCAAAGTGCAGAAAATGCTCAATCTGGGCATTACCAGGTGAATTCCCACTGGAATTAAGTGCAAAGGCAACTCTAAATTTATAACTGGATGGCAGCACTGACAGCAAACACCACTCGGTTGTCTCAACTGGATACTCACATTTGCAGCACATTTTCTGAACACTTTAACCTAAATTTCTGCCTTATTATGGAATCTAAACGGTTCTACACCAAATAATTAACATAATGATTGAACTGCAGTGCCTTCGTTTATTCAACATTGTCTCAACATTCTTAGTTGTTATTTTAGTAATTTTTTTTGTAATTTCTTAGTTGTAATTTAGTCATGTGATACTCTGGACTTTAGGTGCATCCAATTTTGCCTGTTCTGTACACAGAAAATTCAAGAACATTTGACCAATTAAAGATCTGCTGGAAGCAAGGAATTTGTTTTTCACTTATTTATTACTTGTTTAAGAACATCTGAGATTTGAAGATCACTGTCACAGGAAATTTGAGTTGGTTTAGAGCTGATGAAAAGGGGCTTTCTATGCAAAATGGACTATCCCTTAATAATGTGGTGATCAATCTTTATAACAATAATATATATTAATATCAATAATTATATTTTATATAATTATAAATACCTTTCTAAAAACCCAAAGCCCCATTCATTCATCCCTGCATTTAGTGAGCCTGAAACAGAAAACCTCACACTCCTCCAGGGTGAACTCAACCCTAAATCACAAACCCTATCCCCTTCTCAAGGCAACTTGATGAGCAGAAAAGCATTAATTAAATGGACTTTCATGTTTATAATTGGCAGAAAGGGGAATATTACAACCCCCAGTGCAGAGGAACCCTCTGCTCCACCCACCCTGGACTTCCTGCTTGTGACCAACACTGCCTTCCATGGAATAATCCAAATGATTGAACACAAACTTAAATTGGGAGGCAGTTTTGAAAGAACAATGAGCTCTTCTCCAATTCAGTTTGAAGTTACTATTCTTTCCAAATACAGAATGAATAACATGAAAACTATTTTAAATTTTACCAATATTTAAGGCTTATTATTTAAGGGTTATTTTTCCCCAATGCCAGTACTGAACTTGCTCTTTAAATACATTTAATTGCTTTAATTCTCATCAGCCTGACTTTTCAGAGTCCACAGTGGCTGCATAAAACCTTTTATGAGAGCTCATGAATTTATTCCTGCCTGTCAATACTTTCTGCCTCTCAAAGGCCACCCAAGGCCCCCACACAGGATGGGATGACACATTTTCCTCTCCCACATTGTGCTGCTCCAGCGTGGGGCTCCACAGGCTGAGAGCTTCTTTGGAAAGAAGGGATGGCCCAAAAAATTGAAATATAAGTGCTGGGAGCCTGAATTGGTTCTGTGACCTCACAGCTGGCAAGGCTTAGAGGCTGCCAAGCCTCTGGAAAGCAATTCACATCTTCCTTTTCCCTATTTAAAACAAAGCTTTAGTCTCAGCCCATTTCTACTGTGCATTTTATTTGGAGGGGGGAAGACACACATCATGTAAGAAATCAAAATTAAAGCCAAGTTTTAAGTTTGCTTTGTGATTTTAGCACTAGTGATTGAAACATTGAATGGAAAATTAATCTAACAATTGTTTATTAATAATAATAGAAAAATCAAGTTTCTATTATTATTGTTTGAATAGAAACACACTAATATTATTAAAAAATAAGAGAAATTTTAATTTTCACAGCTTCTTATAGACTCTCTGAGTAGTTTTTAATGCTATTTTCAAGCTGATTTAAATATAATTAAGCACTGACTAGAGAGGGGAAACATAAGTCTTGCAATCAATCACTGTACCCTTTACTTAGCAAATTCTGCCACTAACTTGTAAACAAACCTGCCTATCCTCACAATCCTCCCAGAACAAGGCACCAGGATTTCCCAGAGCCTTTTGGCAGCTCTGCCTCCTCCCTGCAGCAATCCCTGCTCGTTTTGTGGCAAACATGGCCAGCCTGACCTGCACTGAAGCATTGCAGGGGCAGCCTGGCCCAGAGCAGGCACAGAGGAACAGACACAAAAACAAACAGGCACCTGCAAAGGACAGCGTGGGAAGAGGAAAAGAACTCTTCCCTGCCTAGGCTGACAAAGGAAAGGGAAAGTTAAAAATGCCCCTCATCCTCTGTAAATGCAGCTTCCTGAGCAAGGGAGCAGCCTGGAGTAGGGACTCACCTGTTCTGGTAGCTGTAGTAGGCAGCGTCCCGGGGAATGGTGCAGAGCTGCTTGCCATAGCAGCACAAGGTCTGGGGAGAGAACTCGTACTGCAAAACAAGGGAAAAAACTGATTATATACTGAAAAACACGGGGATTGTGCTCAGCAGGCATCTGCAAAGCAAAGCTGAGCCCTGTGGTATCAGAGGACACTGCCATGGCCATCACACCTTCCCAGTTACTGTGACTGTCCCACTCAGCCCTCCCAGTCTGGTGACAATCATAACTCTAAAAGCAGCTGAGCCTTTCACCTCTGCTGTATGCACATGGGAAACATTTTAATATTACTTATAACTAACTTATTACTTATAATATAATTATTACTTATAACTAATAACTAATATTACTTATTACCTATAACTTAATACTACTTATAATATACTTATAACTAATATAATTAATATCACTTATACTTTTAATATTACTTATAACATATTACTTATAAGGAAAGTGTCCTCTGAGGGAGAAAAACATAATAATAACAGAAGAGCAGAGCTGCTATTGACGTTTTTAGTTCCAAACATATTTTTAACAAAAAGCCAAACTTCCAGCAGGAATTCCATTTTCAGAAAAGAGTACCCAGAGCTGCTGGCCCCTGGGAAGGGTACCCTGGACCCACCTTGCGGCCGCAGCAGTAGCCCAGGGACTGCATGACGGGGTCGATCTCCTGCTCGAACACCTCGGCCAGCTTGGTGCAGAACTTGTACACGCGCGAGGTCTTGCGGTTGTAGAGCCAGGCGTTGTTGAACATGAGCCAAACATCATCCACGTACTGCCAGGGCTCCTGGTACTGCCCCGTGTCCAGCTTGCGCTTGATGGTCGACAGATCCATGGGGTTCTTCACAATGTCAAAGTAATCCTGGAATGACACAAAAACCAGCGTTGCTAAGAGGCTTCCGGGGTGTGGAATGGGAAAATGTGTGAGGGAGGATAGAAGATTTTAGAGGGTTTGTTTGAATTTAACTCACTGGGATCCCTAGGAGCTGGGGGTCCACGGGCTGTCTGAAGGGAAGGGACTCTGGGTCCTGCCGGTACAAAGCTTCCAGGGTGGGCATGAGAGCCTGGCGCAGCTCCTCGGGCTTGAAAACTGGTAAGGGAGGACAGAAAGGTTAGAAAATTGCCCTCCACGCTTCCTAATCTCTTGACTACCCTTAAAAAACCCCACAGAAATATGTTAACTAAAACTCTGAAAAGGGTTTTCCTGGTCAGAGGCAAAATCTCACTTAGAAGAGGCAAACACAGCCTTGCATTTACTCAGATCACAGCAGGTGATCTTCCCAAAATGGGGAGATGGAAACAACTCTAGCCCATAATGATACATATTCTAGAGCATTAAAAAACCCTCAAAACTTACACAGAATCAAATTAAATCAATTGTTTCAACATGAATGAACCTTTTCTCCTCAAAGGATAGAATGAGCATGGTTTTCCCTCCCTCCCTCCTAACCTTGCTCGCTATTTCCAAGCCAAGATTCTTCCAGCAAAACCCACTGCAGTGGGCAGGGATGAAGAGCCAGCTCCACAGAGAGTGACCAGATGTCCTGAGAGCTGGCACAGGAATTTTCCTGGCCACAGTGTACAAACATTGCTGCTCTGATGGATCGTTAATTGATTTTGAAAGTGTTAATACTTCCAGATTTCTATGCCACCACTTGGCAACAGTGGCATGGCAACAGCCATGGTTCTTTCAGGAGTGGCTGACAAGGACAAAAAAAGGCAATACATTTTCTGAAAAATAATGATAACTTGGAGAGCTCTTTGAGCATCTCAGCAGTGTAATTACATTTATTTCCTTAGGAACAGTGTCTTTAAATAGGGAAGAATGCCTATCATTGAGGAAAAAAGACAACCAGGGAAAGCAGGATGGCATCTAATATTTATCTACCTGGATGAAATGAGAACGATAAAATGGAGCAATTAATTCTGCTAAAAGCACTTGAATCAACAGGGCTCAGTGACCCCTTGGAGGCTGATCATTGCTTTTCTCACTCAAACAGTATTTTGGTGTGATATAAATTGCTTTTTGGGACATCTAGATCACAATCTATGATTTTAAAGAGTACACACACAAAAAAAAAAAAAACAGGAAGACAAATTGAGCTGACGCTACTCCATTGGTTGTATGAACATTTCAGCTGTTGCTACAATCTCAGTCCCAACAAAATGGCAATTCTGTTCCATTTTTATCAATACCATAGATGCAGGCACTTTTCCCTACTATAGACTCCCAGATTTATAAACAACTCTTACATTACACATTTGTATTATGGGATTCTCAAGAACAGACATAAATATTAAATTCCATTAATGAGGAACAGTATTCTCTACTGTTCTGATTCAGATAGTTCATCATGTGATAATCTGAATTATTTCATTTAATGAAATGTAAAGGTCAAAAAGTCCCTTCTAATAATCTATTCTGACTACCTGCTTGACACTGCTCTTAGAGTTTTCTCTAATAATATACCACTAAGCCACAGTATCTTTCAAAGTAAATCCAATTTTATTCTAAACTCAAACTACAGAGATCCAGTGTGACTTTTGCCAAGTTCCTTAAAGCCTAAGTATCTTTACTGATAAAGTTTATAAGCCACTCTCATTTTGAAGTTTGAAAAGAATTCAAAATGAAAATCCAGTTGTTATTTTGATTTATTACTCTACCTAAAAACATAAAGAAAAGTTGCCTTCATCTTCAGCTGCTCTGCCTCTAAGGACTATGACTAATTCCAGCACATTTGATTATAGCATCTCCCTGTACATGGATTTTACAAGAAAGTTTTGTTTTTCCCTCTCTCCTTTTTCCAAAATTAAATGCTCCCAGTTCTCCTCTGCCAGCTCAAAGACCTTTGGAAGGAGCTGGCATCCAGTTATCCCATTTTGTCTTGGATGTGTGGGCAGTAAAAAGAAAATGGGATCTTTGCCTGACTCACCATGACGTACAACCTACCAAAGAAGAGTACAATGCTACCTTTTTAGTTTTTTTGCTTTTTTCAAACAGAGGCAAGTCTGCTTATGATTACTAAGGAGAAAATTCATAAAGGAAGATAGGACAGTTTCAGAATTACAAGGACAACACACACAAATACACCTCAAACCCAAGCTCTTGCACATTTTCCATCATATCTTACAAAGAAGTGGAGAAACCAGTATAACTCATCTTCAAGGTCAAATTGAAGCTGCCATCTACAAGGAGACAGGAGCTGCTCAGATGAATATTACAGTGGGTTTGTGAGACTGCAAAGCAAGGAACCACGACCTCCCTTTCTTGCTCACATGAGATTTGCAAGAAAAGGCAAAATAAGGCTCTGCTTGCTGAGTTAGAACACACAGTCCATGGCTCTTCCCCTTAGATCTGCCATGTCCCAGCTTACTGTGGGATGGCCTCAGGAATCTGCCTGCATGGGAAAGAGGAAGAATTCCCAACACTCTTGCAACCCATGCAAACTCCTAATCAGTCTCTTCAGTAGTTTTAAAATATCACCCATCCCTTCAGCACACTTGGCACTGATTCCTTTCCAATACCTCTTGGTTTATTCAGCATTTTAATACCAATGCTCAATTAAGACAGCACAAACTCCTTGGTGAGAAAATGTCACCATTTCAGCTCTGTCTGTGGTTGTACCTGCCCACACTGCACGTGCTTTGCACTGCACAATTCCTGTGTGTGACAAAACCTCCAGGATAAATCTGTGTCACCGAGGGAGGAACTGGAATACGTGGTGACCCAGCCTGAACTGACTCTGCAAGAACCTTCCCTGTGCAAGCACATTCCTGCCAGGCAGCAGGGACTCCTTCCACTGGGAATATCACTGGCTCACAAATGCTAATAACTTTCCACTCCCCGTGTTACACTTGGGTTGGAAAAGGCTCTGCCAGTTGGTTCTGCAGTGTGCTCTGGTTTGGGTGCCCTCTCTGCTGCCAGCTGAAAACATCCATCTGCAGGAAAATGTGTTTTATAGAGATTTATCCCAAAAAGATTATGGTTAGTAACCAAATGCAACCCAAAGCACAGCAAGGAGATGTAGATTTTTTAGACGTTTGCAGCATGTTGAAAGCTTTGGTTGAAAACTAAAAGCTAATCACAGAAAACATCACCTCAATGCAGCAGATGCCAAAAGACAGATGTCTCAAACTGCTAAGGTTTTTGAGTCCAAAAACTTATCCTGCAGCCTGCCACATAGCCTCCTCTGCAAGCAGAGAAATATATTTCTGCTTTAATAATCTTATTTATTTCTTACTAACACAAGGCACCCAAACATTTATATAACCTGCAACACCATGAAGTTTCCCTGAGTACAGATGCAGCCACACTTCAGTCTGTGCTGACACTGCAGCTTAATTTAAGAGACTGCTGAGCCAACGAACACTACACTGAAAACTTTCAAGTCCTGAAAACACAGGACTCTAAAATAAATGTTGAGCCTCTTGCAGCAGTCCAGCCTAAGAGGAACACAGGTTCAGGAGAGTTCAAGTGCCTGATTCTCAGAAAAGTGACTGACAAAACTCAGGATAAAGGTGGTGTGTGCAGCCCCTCAACAGGAAAAGAAAAGCAATGGATATTCTTGGTTACTGAAAGCACCCTTACCTACACTGAGCTCTCCTCAAAGAGCACTAGGATGCACAGGGAGGGATTTATGTATTTAATTCCTCCAGCAATCACTGCCTTACTGCCTTGGTCCTTCTGGGCAGGCACTGCTGAGATCAAGGTCACAGTGCCTTGCTTTTCTCACCTGATTCATGTAACATTAAAGGAATCCTGCTTTCAAAATTAAGTTATGGAGTATTGATCTCCCAGAGCTCCACGCTGGAAACACAAGTGCAAAACAGCCCTCCCAGCAGGGGCTGAGACTGGAGAACAAATGTTAGTGAAAGCAAAGCACACAGGGGAACCCAGTGTTCACACACGTACTTTTCTTGCGGGGCTGAGATGGTGATGTGGATTGTGAAGTGGCACTCTCCTCTTCCTCTTTAACCTCTGCCTTTATTTCAGGCTTCTTTTCCTCGATTTCCATCGGCTCCTGCTTCAGCTCTGTTGCATCTGTTTCCTCTTTTATTTGTGAAGATCCTTGTAAATCCTCCTCCACCTTAAGAAAGGACGCAACGAGAGGCACTGTTACACCTCCAACCCAAACCTCAGCCACCAAAATATCAGTTTGAGACTGTTGAAGCACTTTCCATCCATGGCTCTCCTCAGGAGTTACTTTGCAGTAACGACCCTCCTCTCGCCCCTTAGCTCACCGAGTCAGACACATCATTAAGTGCTTTTATAGCTATCACTGCTTTCAGTTAAGCTGTAGAGAATCTCATTTACCTCAGTCTTAGCTTCCACTTGTGTCTCACTAGTCTCTGGCTCAGTTTCTTCAGTTTTAACTTCTGATTTGCTTTCTAGCATTGGTGCATCTGGTCCTAGTTGCTGGGAATTCGTATCAGCACTAGCAACTGAGGCAGGGGTGGGGACCCTGTTATCAATACTAGCTGCTGCCTGGGATAGCTGTTGTAAAAACAGTACAAAAGAAAGACACTGCATATATAGAAATATTTTCCTTTACTAAAAAAATGAACAGCACAAAAGAGACATGAGATGATATTCTACAACAGTGCAGAACATGGATACAGGTCACTGTAGCCAAGTTTTGATATTACACATTTAATAACTCTGCTTTACAGAGGAGAAGCCAGGGAAGAATTCTGCCCCAAAAAGGCTTCTTTTACAGAGAAAACACCTGCCCAGTAAAACACTGTACATTCCTTGAAACGTGCATTTGCCCTGGCTGTATCTTAAAAGGAAAAAAAAACCAACTATGCAAATCTCAGGATCAGAAAAGATTCTGATTACGGCCAATTAGAGTATCAGGCCTGTTACACCTCATCTTTCTGCACACTGCTGCCAATTTTACTTTGAGCAGTTCAGCCATTCAGCCCCCCCTCCTTCACATGACACTGAGAACATCTGAACACACACATTTCACACAGCAACCCCCTGGTCTAAAGCAAAGCTGCTATGGACAGCTACGGGCTCTACACAGTCAGGACATGGCGCTACACACAGGGACACTCGTGGGATGTCACGACACAAGGCACAGGGGACTGCCTGCTACTTACTGGAGTGCCAGGTGGCTGTGCCTGCACAGATGTTGGCTGCTGCTGGGCTGGCTGTGGGGTTGGCACAGACTGGGGCTGGGCAGGGGTCTGTGGCTGCGGTGTCACCTGGGCCTGGGCCGCCGTCTGCCCCGTGGGGGTGCTCTGGGTCTGCGTGGCCGTGGGGACAGAGCCCGGCGTCGGGGTGGGAGTCTGTCCCGAGGAGGACACCGGCGTGGATGGCTGGGTGGGGGCTGCAGGCTGGGGGGGAGTCATCCCCGGGGGAGTTTGGTGCTGCAGCGGTGGCAGCCCCGCAGCAGAGGACACGGCAGGGGTGCCCTGGTGCAGCGGGGGCTGCGTCACCGGGGGACACGGCAGCTGCCCGCCCTGCGGCCCCAGCATGTTCATGGAGTTGGGAAGAGCAGCACTGGGAACCTGCCCCTGCTGGGGAGAGAGAGAGAATTAGAGAGGCTGCAGTCACACTTATCCCTTCAGTCCCAGCCCTGAGCCCTCTCACAGGGCACTGCCAGTGCACATCAGCACAAACAGCACTGCTCCAGTGACTGCTCCCATTCCTGCCATCGGCTCCTCAGGACCTTCCTCCAGACTGAGCTGTGCCATGCACACCCTGCATTAATTCCACTGGCATACACAGGGAATCCTGGCAATCCCAGTAACACAGAAACCCACAGGCAGCATCTAAACTGTGCCATTAGCTGGGCAAAGGTCAGGCTTTTACACAAAATGGTTTTGAGCAAAGATCCATTTTTAGGCCAGGACTCTGAGGCAGCTCTGCTTTAGAGGGCAGGTCAACACATTTAATGCTGCTGTTGCACAGAGCAAGACTTAAGAAGAGTCTGTTTTCTTTTTAATTCTAATTAAACTGCTCAAGATGCTCAGAAAACCTGGGATTTGCTTTTCAGAGCAGCAACAATAAAGTATTCTGGATGTACTTAAAGCTTTAAGTGATACATTTTACTGAAGATTGCATCAGATAACCGGTGATAAAAAAGAATACTCCATCCTCAAATGTAACTGTTACTCTTAGAAATACAAATCAGTTAATTTCCTGCAGATGAGGTTTTAAATTCAAAACACACTTCTATATTGTCATTACAGAGGCAGTTTTATGGAACTAAGTGCATTGGGGAAAAAATATTCACCACAAGGGCAGTCAAACAACTAAGCCAGAGCCCATGAAACTGTAGATATTCCATCCTGAATATATTCCAAACTTGACTCAACAGAGCCCTCCACAACCTGATCTAAGTAATCTCTCAGAACTCTGGAGATTTAACTAGCCTAAATTACTTGGGCTCTGAGTTAAAGAACAAGCCTTTCCCTCTGGAAAAGCAGATACTTTGGCACCATAAGCAGAGCTGCTACTTCACTGACCACTACTGCAACAGAAAAATGTTACAGGAAAAACCCAACACTCTCAAGAAGCAACGAAGTTAAAATGAATTTTAGATCTTGCCCAACCACTTTATTATAATCCTAGATTTAAAGTTAGCTACTCCGGTCCACACAGAGACAAAACATATGTTCACAGGCATCCCATAAACTGATATTTCTGATATTTCCCCTAAAAATCCCGTCAGCAGGCACTCTGAAGGGATTTAAATCAGGAATTGCAGGGCGTTGCGCCCCCATTAACAGATGTCAGTGAGTTATGTAAGAAATTCTGAGCAGGGCAGATGTACCCCAGGATCCCCCAAAGCTGGGGTGACTATATCAAATAACAGATGTAGAAACACAAATAAATATAAATAAATAAATCAGAGCAAAGTAATTAAGAGCAAATAGATCTTAGAGAATCCAGCTCACCTGTGCCACCCCGGCCTGGGCTGTTGACTGAGCCATGCCCACACTGTTCACATTCATGGCTCCAGTGGATGCTGGGAACTGGTTTTGGGGCAGGAACTGGTTCTGGGTAGGAGCCTGACCCATCATGTTGTTGGAGTGAGCTCCCATCATGTTCTGTGGCTGAGGCATTCGGGAAGGAGACATTGCCATCTGAAAATGAACACCCAGATTAACTAATTACCATTTAGCATTATGGAGCAGGACAAAGGAAAATATACTGAAATCAATCAAAAGATAGGACAAAAAAAGGAAAACTGGCTTAATTACACTAACTGGAAGTGGGCATGTGCCTATAACTTCAGCATTTGTTCCACAGCATTCATTATTTTGAACAGGTAATATTCAGAGTGTTAACTCTGTTTTGTTCTCTGGGGTGAAAGAGAGAATTCAAGGAAACTAAAAATATTTTTGTTTTTCTAAAGAATATCAACATGTTTCCATGTAGGAACAAAGAAGGTTTATATACTGCAAAGACAGCAGATGCTCCTCCCCAGCTTGCTGGGGGTCACTGCACCTGTGGCACGTGCCCCTCTAAAGGTCTGCTCGGTGTTTTTGGAACATGTAAATATTGCAAACAAAAGCCTGGGACACTCTCTGTGTCTCCATGAAATTCTCCCAGATTCTGCAGCACTGCTGTGGTGGCCTGGCCTTTCCAGAGGGGTGAGCTGTGGGGTGGGCTGAGCAGGGCATGAGGGGGCACAAACCGCCGGCATGGTCAATGTATTACATAAATTCAATTACTACTACTTTAAATACTACTTTAAATTCAATTTAAATACTGTTTAACCACTAAACCCTGCTCTCCTGGCCTGGCCTTTCCAGAGGGGCTGAGGTGTGGAGTGTGCTGAGGGGTACAAACCACAGGCATGGTCAATGTATTACATAAATTCAATTACTACTACTTTAAATACTACTTTAAATTCAATTTAAATACTGTTTAACCACTAAACCCTGCTCTCCTGGCCTGGCTTTCCAGAGGGGCTGAGCTGTGGGGTGGGCTGAGCAGGGCATGAGGGGGCACAAACCGCGGGCATGGTCAATGTATTACATAAATTCAATTTAGACACTTTTTAAACACTAAACCCTGCTCTGATGGCCTGGCCTTTCCAGAGGGGATGAGCTGTGGGGTGGGCTGAGCAGGGTGTGAGGG
>VXBR01010627.1:231988-270035 GCA_013400215.1 Cisticola juncidis
TGAGGTGTGGGGTGGGCTGAGCAGGGCGTGAGGGGGTACGAACCGCGGGCACAGTAAATGTGTATTATATAAATTCAATTTTAAATACTTTCTAAACATTAAACCCTGCTCTCCTGTCCTTTCCAGAGGGGCTGAGGTGTGGGGCGTGCTGAGGTTGTGCTGAGCAGGGTGTGAGGGGTATGAACTGCGGGTATGGTCAATGTATTATATAAATTCAATTTAAATAACTTTTTAAACATTAAACCCTTCTCTGATGGCCTGGCTTTCCAGAGGGGCTGAGGTGTGGGGTGTGCTGAGGGGTACGAACTGCGGGCACGGTCAATGTATTATGTAAATTCAATTTAAACACTTTTCAAACACTAAACCCTGCTCTCATGGCCTTTCCAGAGGGGTTGAGGTGTGGGGTGTGCTGAGCAGGGTGTGAGGGGGCACGAACCGCGGGCACGATCAATGTATTATATAAAGTCAATTACTACTACTTTAAATACTACTTTAAATTTTAATGTAAATACTTTTTGAACCCTAAACCCTGCTCTCCTGGCTTTCCAGAGGGCTGAGGTGGGGGTGTGAGGGGTACAAACCGCGGGCACAGTCAATGTGTATTATATAAATTTTAATTTAAATACTTTTTGAACCCTAAACCCTGCTCTCCTGGCTTTCCAGAGGGCTGAGGTGGGGGTGTGAGGGGTACAAACCGCGGGCACAGTCAATGTGTATTATATAAATTTTAATTTAAATACTTTTTGAACCCTAAACCCTGCTCTCCTGGCTTTCCAGAGGGCTGAGGTGGGGGTGTGAGGGTACGAACCGCGGGCACGGCGCCCATGTTGTTCATCTGCACCGGGTGGTTCATCGGCGACGCCGCCCGCGGTCCCAGCGGGGCTTGGGGCATCTGTACATTCCCTATGGACATGGGGTTAAACTGATTCATTCCTGCAAATGCACCCCCAAAACAAGTCATTAGGAACAAGTCAGAGGAGTTATGGAGCTATATTCTACTGTAAAATTAACACTTATCTTGACTGCATTTCGACTGCCCTGCCATTTCTCTTTTAGTTACTTGACTTAACAGACAAATCAGGATGCAAGAAGTGTTAAGAGCAATACTAGCTAGGGTGAAATACAATTTTTGGTGTCTAAAAAAGAAAAATTAAATGCAAAAGATGAAGAGTAGACGATCTGTAGAGGATGCTGGATGATCTGCACAGACAGGATGCTATTTATAAGTAATACCTCAGGATGGTTTCTTAAAATCAGGCATTTGCTTTGAAACAGCAATGTCTTATTCAGGGCTCACGGAAATGGTTGAAGTAAATATGATAAAAATACATATGGGATGTATAAAGGCAACTCCAAGCCTCAAATCAGGACAAAAGGTGCTAAAATGCTTTAACAGGGGTTGTGCTTTTCATACAAAACATTGAATCCCTCCAAAAAACTTGTCTAAAGCTGCAATTATGGAGCCATACTTGTTATCAAGGAGAACTAGCTGTTCTCCTATTCAAATGCATTTTAAAAATATTTAATTTCCCAAGGACATTTCAACACAAATTTTGACTTACTTAGCTCTGAAGCAAAACATAAAATAGCTGAGGACACTTTTCTGAAGGAAGTTGAAGCACCTAAAAGTCAGGGGTTTGTTTTTTGGAAAAGAACACCCATGAGCTCACAGCAGCCTCAGTGAGTAATGGCAAGTGCTGTGAACAAGCTCCAAGGCTTTTTTAGGTGCATTTTCCATCAGAATCCAAGAAAGGCTATCATTAGTTACACAGATTTTAGGACTAATGCACTGTGTTTCCAGCTACAGGTGTATTTTTGGCTAACTAACTGCAGAAAACATGCCAACATCCTTCCCCCTTTGCAGTGTTTTAAATGAGATTATCCACAGCACTCCTGCCTGAGCTGGCCTCTCCTTGGAAGCACTGAATTAATTCCCAATCCCCAGCAAAGTGCTGGATCCATATTGTTAACACTGCACTGACACTTGGAGCAATGCCAAAAAATGGTGCTGGAAAAAAGGCAGCTCCAGCAGCTCCTCCCTCCCAACACCTGAAAACCCCAACATCAGATCAGCTGCTCCCCCCAGCAATTATTCTGAACCCACAAATTGCAATTAGAGAGGAAAACAGATACCTTGAGAGACCTGCATACGACTGATAGGCACGGTTGGCATGGACATAGGCCCATCTGCAACACAACACGAGAACGGTCAGAAAAACCAGTTTTAAATGCAAGCTCAGGATTAACCTGAGTGCAGAGACTCCTGAGGAGCAGGGGCAGCTCAGCAGCACTTACTGGGTGGCCTGACGGGCTGTGCCTGGCCCATGGCAGCAGCCACCTGGGGGATCCCTGGGGGCTGGGGCCCGGGGGTCTGTAAGGCTGCTTGGTTCCCCAGCATCCCCTGTTTATGGAGACGAGACCTCCGCTTCTCTTCCAGCTCCTTTTGGATCTTATAGATCTTCTCTGCTAATAAATGATAGTATTCATCCTAAAAGGGAAAATCAGAGAGCCATCAGCAACAGCAAAACTCAGTCAGTCTACCTGAATGACATAATCTGGTTTTGGGTTGGGTTTTTGCTTTGTTCTTTAAAGCATAGACCTGCCTAATTGAAAAAGAAATATTTATTTTCAGAATCCTGTAAATTAAGACAGCCTTTTCTGCTTTAACGCAGAAAAGGACAAAAAGAAAAGCTTCCAGAAATCACACTTGCTTTATGGCTACCCTTCATACCTACTCTGAGTAAATTAGCAAAGGAGAAGGCTGGAGGTTCTCTGTTGCTTCAGCAAAACCCAGGAAGCTGTGATTTAGTTTTTAAGTGTTAATGATTTTTAAATGTTATCTTCATAATAAACATTTCCACTAATCCACAGACAAAAGAAAAACATATTCCCAGCACACTGTTACACTGAATAAACTTTCAGGAGACAGATGTTAAGGACAGATCAATTTTTACATAAAGAAAGGAACTGCTCTTTTCCTAAAGAGTCTATCAACAATCACGGTAAGGGATAAACAAAACCAGACAAAACCTCAAAGGAATGGAGAAAATTCAGTGAAAAATAGTCCACAGGCAGATACAAGTAAACACTACATCTGTACAAGATGAAAAATCCATTTTACTCAACACACACTGACAACAGATCCAATAAGGCAGTCACAGTGCACACCACGTAGACAATTTTGCTTGTCAGGAATTGCTGGACACAGATCTGCCAAGTGCATGAGATTATGCACCTGTTAAAGGCAAAAAAACCCCACAAACCCTCAAGGCTACATTTCTTTTGTGGGGTCACCATGCTCTTATAACCCAAGGTTACACAGAGCACAGGCTGAGTGAAGCTTGCCCACAATCATTTTGTTTTTATTCAGTATTCATCAAAACCAGAATCTGTTATTACAGCAGGACTGAATTAATTTCCAAAAGCTTAATATGAGATATGTATTCCTCAGCAGCCTTGTTAAGGAAGTCCAGTCATGCAATATAAAGCTTTGTTTTTCAGGTCACTTCTCAGAGTTTCTCAAAAATCAGTGCAGACACTTTCTGTTGTCCAGTTTAAAAGCTTTACAGTCCCTCCTCCTGCTCAAGCAACTTCAGATGTAAGTCCCTATTTGTAAATTGTAAATTCCATATTGTGCTGCTTTCCCACTGCAAAGATTCCTGCAAAGGCTGTGTTCACAAGGAGCACACAATGCCAGAACAGCATTAAACTCCTTACAATGATGCCTCTTACTAATATGTTTTTCAGTGTCAAAGTAGAACAGAAGCTGCTCAAAAAGAAGGATGTAATTCCTCATGGCATCGTTAACACATTTGGAATTACTCCCTCTTCCAAGTTTGCTGCTTGGAGCCAAATACATTAGATAGATTCCAATAACAGAAACTTCTGGCCATGAGGCTCTGACAGCTGTTTTGGGGGGTGAGGAGAAAATACTCCTGGGTGTTTGTCAGAAGGCATTTAATTCTACAATCAGGAGTTTGCTGTGCTCATCCTTACTGAGCAGGTATCCAGACACCCAGGTGTGACCATGAAATCCTCCCTCTATCTAAAATTGGTCTCTAAAGCTGCTGGGGTAACCATGGTTGTGCACACCCCAGTCCTCCCTGTAAACAACCTCTTGGTAGCTACAAGGAGGTTACACCGTGGTTACTGTGCAACACTGACACAGCAGCTCTGTAGGTATGGCACTGCCTGTTCACCTCGAGGAAATAAAACCTGCATTTCCATCTCCAGCTCTGCTGGCAAGTGTCTGACTGGATCATCTGATTATCACCTGAAATGCCACGAATTAGTGTCTTCAGATGCTCCTCCCCGGCTTAAGAAAGGATCTCAAGTTTCTGATCAGGTAGGATCTTGCAGCACTACCGGTACTAATATTGTTGTCTTTTCCCAATAAAAGCTTTCAGAGTGGTTCCTTCAGGGTGGAATTACCACCATGTCATATCCTCAGCCTGTCAATCACCAGGGGTCTGCTCCCTTCAAGTAAGAGAGATTTGAACTGACATCTCTGTGCAGAGTGAAAATCTTGAACTACAACAGGACTTGTGGGTTTTTTCCCATCCACAAAGCAGCCAAACCAACTCCTTATGTCTTAGTGCAACTACTCCTGTGCTGCAGAGGAGAATTAATCCATCAGTACAGGTGGAAGGTAAACAGTGACAGCACTGGGTCCTAGAGAAAACCTCCAGTGCTAAAGGGGCACTAAGATTTAAAACTACTGCTTACACAGACTTCCAAAAAGGAGGAAGTCAGTGAGGGAAACATCAAGAACTGCAAGCTGTGCTCCAAGCTCCTTGCATGTCAATCCCACCTTCAGGAGGATGCAGGGATGGATGTGATGCTGTGTAGAGCGAGGGGTGAATTAAACCACACGGCTTGGGACTGCACAAACACTGTCACACACTGAAAACACAACCTCCCTCTGAACAGGGCACTGAAATGGTTCTCTGTGTCTTTTCTTTACACTTCCAGGATTTGTGATGCTACTGTTCTTTCACAGGTTGGACTGAAGGAACATACCCTACTGTTAGCAGACTCATACATGTCCCCCTCCACCTTCCTGGCATAAGCCACCAAGTTCTCCATGCGGCGATCCTTCAGCGCTGCTGGGTCAGGAGTGGGGAAGATGGCTTGGACACTGCAAGGACAGAGGAACAATAACAGAGAAAGATTGTCAGAAAAAAACCCCAAAATCAATACAGCTCTATGATAATCATCCTGGATGTTCCCTTACACACCTTATGTAAAGGCATATCAGAATGGTTTAAAAAGAGTATTTATTATTTCTCACAAGACTAAAACAAGTCAAATGATGAAAATAAAGTGAGACTTAACAGTCTGGAGTCTAAATAACTGTAAACAACAGCAGAGCTCATTTACAAATATGCAATATTTCTATATTTCTAGCAATAGAAACTAATTCCATGCCCACTCCTTAATGAGCATGAAGGAACAAACTGAGGAGGAGGATTAAAGGTAACCACTCATTCTGAGTGGCCCAGCACCTGAGAACCACTACTGATAATTCTCTTTTCAGCTTAACAGCAGAACTACTGTACTGAAATTCTTTATAAACAGTGAGGAAAGAGGCAGCCTTGGTGAATACTTACAGTTTATGCACTAAATGATTGCGCAGGTCCTGAGTGACATGTTCATGCCATGCTTTCCTTACCCCGGTACTCGAAGGAGGTGCAGCCGTTGGCATTGAGCTGAGGTTTCCAACATTGCCAGAGTTTGTGCCATCATTCATTAGTGGGCTAAAATAATAAAAAAGGGACTGTTAGAGTACCAGAATGCAGAGTTTTGTCATAAGTTTGATGGCTGAAGTAATTTTTGAGTTGTTGCTTTCATCACTTTTAGCTACTGCATCAAACATTCTCTTAAGTGAAATTTCGGCATCAACAAACTGCAACCCCTGAAGCAGCAAAGCTCAGGAGTTTACAAGGCACATTCACACTGTGAATGGTAAAGAATCACAACTGTAAACTCAAAAATACAAAATATTCTTCCTTTGGGACTTGATTTAAAAGCAGTAAATACTGTGGGGCTCTCAGGAGGCACAAAGTGGCAGCTCTGGAACTGAAACAGGGAAGAGAGCAGAGCTGTACATGTGACTGGCCATCTCCAGGCCAACACAATCAGTTTTTAAAGCATGCTCTTTATTTATGTTCATAAGCATGCAAATAAATGTTTAATTGAGCAAGAATGAAAATATGAGCATTACTTATTTGTCCCAAGGGATGTTGGAAGAGCAGTTTCAGAAATTAGACCCGGTTGCTGGTCTGTTGTTATTCCTCCTGTGGGAAGGTTCATCTGGTTGGCTCCTTTGGGACAAAATTAAACATTATTGGTTCACAGTTCACAATTTTGACAATAATATGACAAAACTGCACTTTACTGACCCATCTGGCTAAAGAAAGAAGCAATTTATCAGGTTAAGTATTTTTATAACAATACCTGCTGTGCTGCACATACGTGGCTATTTATGGAACCAAGTTACTTTCAGTCTGAGCTACAAAAATGAGTCTATTAAAATTTTAAATTCATAAACTCTTAAGATTAGATCAATGAGCTATAAAGAAGGTAGTACTAGCAATTAAGATGCAAAAAAAAGTATTTGAGACAGAATTGTCTGTTAGAACTGGGGACAATTGTTAAAGCAAAATCCTTCAGAAATTCTGTTTCATCACCTTAGAGAATGAGCTGTGTTTTATGAGAAAATAAAAATTCTGCTATTTGGCAAAAGCATAACATTCAAAATTTTCTAATATTCAAATGTAAATGAATGACAGTGGATATAAATAGTGCATTTCTAATTTATTAAACAACATGAACAGACATTCACTGCTCTGACCAAACAAGATACTAGATTATCCGAAAAATCCAACATCAGTTATTTTTACTTTTTTTTTCTCGGTCTTTTCTCCACCTACCCAGTGCATTAATGGTCCTCATTTGCTGGTGAGCCTGAGGCTGTGCTGGCTGCTGGCCTTGGACCTGGGGCTGCAGCTGTGTCTGGGGCTGGTTGCCATAGGGCAGCCCCAGGGCAGCGTAGGCTCTCTGCATGGAGCTGGGGTCGATTGGGTTGGGGTTGCTTAGAGAAGGAGTGCTCTGCTGGCCTGTGCCAACAGAACCGATGGAATTCTGGATCCCACCAGCTGGAGACCCCAAAAGGGCTAAAGGAGAAAGGAGAAGAGAAAATTAGAACTCCATGAGGAGGAGGAGTAAAGCTGGTCATGCCAAGAGTCACTAGAACATGCACATATTCTAGGATACAGATATTTTTCTGCCGGAGGACAGAACAACACCCGAGATGCCAAGTGGGGAAACTCAGCCTTTGATTCTACAGGACAGAACCCACCCTGGCCATCAATCCATGCAGTCTAAAGAGAAGTGCTGTAAATCTCAGGCAGATAAGCCCATAATTACTTGTAACAGATATGTAGTACAGGCTCCTATATAAGGCTAAATAGGATTTTCATGCTTGGGGACAGTAAACTAAGGGGGGGAAAAAATTTAATTCCTCTACTTCCCTCTTGCCCATCAATCCCATTTTAGGTCAAAATATTTGGCTCCAGAACAGAGATCCTGAGTTCAGCAGAAACACTGTGTCCTTGGACACAAAGGTAATACTGAAGATCTGTTGGTAGAAATTTTCATTGCGAGCAGTCACCAGATGAATCCTCTGAAGGCCAGATTACCTTAAACCCCAAATTACTCAGAGATATGAAAAACCCTGACTGTACTGGTAAAATCTAAAATGGTTGGAGAGACAGACAGGAGTTGAACCCTGGTAAGTAATTTAGATGATGTTTAGGTACTCATTAACCTATATGGCTACCACAACCAACTAACCTCTCCCACCATACAGATGTATGGAAGAGCAATTTTCATTGTAGACAGGAAATGGAAACAACAGGGAAAAATAGTATTTACTTAATCCAGAAGAGAGCAAAATTATGCTTTCTGATTCTCATTTTAGCTGCCATTCTAAGTAATACCATGTTCCCTTGTGAATGACCATGGAGTACAACCTTCAGCACAGAGACATTGAATTTTGATAATCAGGATTCTGGTAGAAGTAACACTTCCTTCACATTTTCCCCCTTAAGTAATTAAATACCTAATGTGCATTACAAATCTGTGAACTAAACTTAGCAACTGTAATGGCTCTTAATATAGGCAACAATAACTGTTTTATTGAAATACTAGTAGGGGCACGTGGTTAGATAAAAAAGTCATGAAAACAAGGCTTCTGAGACATTAACAGCATTAGCCAGGCTTTCTTAAATCCTTACCCACTATGGAAACTGAATCACTGAAAGAAATACTCAGGCTTCCAGCTTCCACCCAAGAGAAAACACACACATTGCAGAGTCCAGACTTTTCCCTTTCCAGATGAGAAATCAATTTGATCTCATTTGCCAAAGAACTACAAATAAATATACTCAGATATCTCCCTCTCCTGAATAAGCAGCTCTACAAAAAAACATCCTTTTTCCCCCCAAAGGACAATCCACAGTATTTTAAATGCTGGGATTACCATGGAAATTAAGGCTTATGTACACTTACACTCTGTGGACACACAATAACTTTTGAACTCACTGATCACTTCCAAGAGAATTTAAGAACAAAGACAGAAGCTGATTAAGATCCTATCAGCTTAATTAAAAAAAGGAAAAAGACATATTAAAGAGCAACTCTATGAATTCCTCATTGGACCTGCATGTAGTACTCTGGAATCTCACAATCCAGGAGAAAGATGCCTTTGCACTACTGCAGGGCAAGGATTAGGAAGGTTAAATAGCACAGAAGTTGTGGCACCCTGGAATTCAAAATGCTTCAGAGGCTGCTGTGACAGCAGCTTGATTCAGGAGCTAACAGGAATTCCAGGATGATTGATTCAGGAGCTAACAGGAATTCCAGCTTGTTAAATGATGATATTCCACCAGAAAAATTAGGACAACCCCCCCCCAGGCTGCTTTCAGTGCTGGAAATGGGGAGTGGCAGGATGCCCACGGGTGATGCCCACATTTGGGAACCAGGGAAAGGCTCCTGGGGAGAGCCAGCCTTCCCCCAACCATCCCATTCTCCTGGGGAAAAAAATCTGATTTTCTGAGGCTGCAAGCCTGGCCTGAGCTCACCTGGACAAACCCAGCACCTCCAGCCCTCGGCTCCGGGCTGAGCTTTGGCCCCAGCATCGTTCACTACACAGCACAAGTTCAGCCCTGGTGTTAGAACAGTTTTGGAATATCAGGGCCCAGCTTTTCTACACTTCACAACTCAAAAGGATCCTGATCTGAGCATTTCCCAAGATCAGGAATCTGGTTTTGGAGGAGGGGTTTTTTGTCTGTTGTTCACTGCTTTTATATGAAGGCATGACATGATGTGTCAAACAAGAGGATGGAGGCACAGAGTATTAAATTCCCACTCTGGAGAGACCCAAGTGCAAATGCTGTTTCTTCTGTGGCAGATAATGCAGGAATAAAGTCAACTAAAATAAATACAGCCCTGGAACAAACACATTAGGCCACTGCTACGTAAAGCAATGTCTGCTGCAATTTTATTTTTCTTAACTGATGCCTCAGACATTGAGGAGCCCATGACAGAAGTCACAAGTGTGAAATGAGCTCTGTAACTCACACTAAATGCTGTAAAGACAACTGGCTCTGTGTCCCAGTGTCACTTGTGTCTGTGTACCTGAGGAGGGAAGGTTCAAACAAGCACAAGTGAAGCAGCCCCAGAACTCCCTGAGCAGCCCCAGTGACTCCCAATGTCTCAAAAAGCTTCAAAACCACCAAAAAGCAGCTCACTCACAGGATTCCTGTCTCAAGTAGTGCTGTTTAATGACACTGCACTCATGCCTTCTAGAGGGGAACTCCTCCAGCTAATTAAAATTTATTTTAAACACAGATCCCTAATGCTATTTTCAGTATGAATGCCCAGCACTTCTCTAACCTGACCACTCCAGTGAACAGGTTAAACCATTTTTGAGAGTTTTAAATTCCTAAACTCTAAGGATTAGATCAATAAGCTAGAAAAAAGAAGATTCAAAAAGAAAGTAGCATTTGAGGCAGAACTGTCTGTTAGAACAACTGGTGATTGTTAAACCAAAATCCTTCAGCAACTCTGTCTCATCACCTCAGACAAGCTATGAGCTGACTTAAATTTAGCCAAGCTGGTTGAAATGTTTGGTTTTGCTTCCAAATTCTTTAATTGAGACTTGTTCTGTCCTGCAGCTCCTCACTCTGCTCATCTCAAAGTGGCTGAAGCAAAATTCGTGTGGGTGTTTGACTCAGCTCAGCACAAGCCTGTCCTGCACTCAGAATGAGGCAGGTACACAGAGGTAAATGCACACAATCATTTAATTAAAGGATGTATCTTGAATCAAACCATGGGGTAAAGATCTTATGAGGAACTTGAAGCAGGAAGTGTCAGTTTTAAACTTCACTGCCAATGCCATTTAATTTTATTTAAGTTAAGCATAAACCCTCAGTAGATCATGGGATCAGTCAATCATTGGAGCTCCTTAACCCACGGACTATCATCCAAAATGTGGCTCCATGGGGTAACTGATGGGCCACCATTCTGTGATTTCCAGCAATTGAAAAAACAAGAGACATGTTTTGTTTGTAGATGTCACAGTTACTGACAGAAAGACTTGAATAAACTGGATTTCATTTTGTTTTCACAGAAAAAGACTCCCCTGAAGAAGTTGCTGCCTCCTCCTCCTCCTGGACACATTTCCCTGTGCCTGAATGCACTCACTCCTTCCCTCTCTGCAGAGGATTGGTTCCCAAACACTTCACAGCCAGGTTCTCTTCCATTTTCTGCCTTTACTCAATAATCTGCTGTGTCAGCCAGCCAGATCATGGTCCCTACCTCCATTTCCTCATCACATTCCTGCTCTTTCATCCCTGACTTCACACACACCAGACTTTCTGTCTCCATCTCCTCTAACATCACACTTTTAGGTGAAGATTAGTTACCTCAAGTTTAATCTTTCTTAATCCAGCTTTCTCCTTACTGCATTTTATTGAAAATTTTCCTACAAGGACAGTTATAGAGGAGACCAGCTCCAAGTTCACAACTCCATTTTCCAATCTCTGATCTGAGAGTGGATCCCAGGGGTTTTCCACGTCCCCTGATCCTGGAATGATGCACAAGCCCTGCATGGGGATGGCCCAGGACATCACAAATGGGAGCACATCCAGGAGCTGTGGCACAACACAGCCCAGGCCAGGAATGGAAGAATTAAGGACCTCAAGCATCCACATGACAAGATGAATCTTTAAAAATAAATAACTGACACAGCTACAAAACTAGGAAATTTATCAACAACTGTTTGCAAAAGTTTGTGACTCATATGGTGTTGGGCCCAGCAGGGAGCAAGAAGTACTTCCTAACAAAAACAAGCCCTCAACCCCAAAGGATTTCAACCAAATTTCAAGCCTTTGCTTCAAAACACAGGATTCACCTGCTAATTCAAAAGAAAAGCTTAATGTTTTACTACATGCAAAATAATATTTGTTTTCCAGTTTCCCTTCCTCCTCAGAGATACACGGACACACAGGAGCATGTAGAACATCTATGTGGAACAGAAAGAATTTTAAATTTGTCCCAATATGTCCTATTAAAATCAGGTACTATCAACCATTATAGTAAAATATAGTTCAAGAGTGCTTCAAAATAAATAAAAAAGGCAATACAAAGGAAATCTGGCACAATGTTCTTTGTAAAAATCCCAACAGTGAAAGACCTGTACAGAAACAGCTCCATGGCAATAACCTAAACCCCAGGACCTTCCAGGACCTGCAGATCCCCAAGGAGCAGGGACAGAAAGCTCCAAAAGCACAGGAATGGCTGTGCATGGAGGGGAGGCACCACCTGCAATGGCTCAGCAGTGCTCAGCTGCAGAATGTTCCAGAAGGGGGGCACCCTTAGGAGCAGCTCCTTGAAAGCCCAGCATGGCCACACCAGGACTGGAATAACAACAGAAAACAGGGATGGGCACAGGGAGGAGGGATCTGGGCTCCCTGTGAGGAAGGCAGCCTGACAATAGGGGAATCACTGCCCTGCTCATGCCTTTTTCCCTTTCTGAATGTTCTCTGTGTTCTGCCAAATGCAGACTCCTTTTTCCTCCCAATTTAGTAGAAGCTACTATGATTTATCCTTAAGAAATACAATATTTTCTTCCAGTCAAAAACTAACCCAATGCTGGTTAGTCTCTGCTGGAGTCCAGGATATCCCTCTGGCAGCCCCGGAGAATTTGGGGTCTGGGATCTGTACAGGGGGGTCAGAGCCTCACACAGAGCCCAGGAGGACACTGCCTCTGATCCCTGCCATGGCAGTGAATACTCACATGCAGGAAGAATCACAAACCCTAAGAATTTAAAAATAAATAGTAGCTAGTTTGTTATAGAATATAAATATAGAAATTAGGATTCTTAGCATATGGGGCTGAAGAGACAAGCTGGAGGAATTGGGGAGTGGCCCCTGTGCTCCTTGTTCTTGCTCTCGTCCCCCATCTTTTGCTGATTTGGACTTTAGAGATTGTTTAGAGTAGAATTGACATGTTAGTGTAGGTAGTAGGCATTGGTAAAATTTTGTAAATAAAAAATCCATCTTGGACAGTGGTTGGGTGGGAGATCCCGCACTGAAGGTTTGGGGATCTCTGACCCGCCCAGTCCCCGCGTGTCCTGCTCTGCTGGGGACGCCCTGCAGAGCTGGACAAGAACTGAGAGATAATTTAGAATAAACAGCCTTGATAACACTGCTGGACTCAACTTGTCATCTCTGCCTTCAGTGTGAAACACCCAGGGCAAAGAGAAGACTGAAAACCTGATTACCCTGGGGAACAGCAACCCCAGGGAAATCCCCAGGGAACAGCAACCCTGGGGGAGACCCCACTGCCTCGGGGAACAGAAACCCCGAGGAGAATCTCAGGGAACAACGACCCCGAGAAGTCTCCACCTGATCAAGTACAACATTTTAAATGCACATACCAATGTAAATCATTTCACAAACCTTCCTGAATGCCCAAAAAGGGGTAACTGTTATGATATAGCTAAACAAGTATTTTAGTGTTCCTCTTTTACCTCCCAGCAAACCATGAGGTGTTCCATGTATGACTCAGAGACATAACCCAGGACAAAGAGCCCTGCCCCACTGGATTATTGATTAACTGAACAGGAGAAGGAGATTTCATCTTTTCTCCCTCCATATGCAAAAAGAAGAGACAAATTCTACACTCATCCCCTGTAATTCTGTTGCAGTCAGACAATATCCTATTTGATCCCATAGCAAAATGAATTTTAAGGACTGTTGATGTTTCAGTTTTTGTTCTCTTATGATCAGCTGTATGAGCAACAAAACAAATAGTGCATAAACTACTTTTCTCCAGCAGCTTGTACTGGAAAATACAATTCTGTTCTGGTAGATGTTGTTAGCATTTTGATAACAACTGTGTAATAATGATGTTAAGCACAAATGGACCATGTCATATTAAAAAGCAAGGCTTTCAACACATTTTTTGAGGGCCAAACTAGTAATCACTTGCAACAAATTACTACTTTCAAAGCACAAGATTTATCTTGTTCACCAAGGAGAAGCTTGGTAAAATGAAAACAAAATCCTGACCTCCAAGTAGCTCTATAGTTGCAAATTTTTCAGTTTTGCAGGAGGAAAATCCCTCACTAAACCATAAAGGGAAGATGCTCAGTGGATAATTTTGGGAGTTTTAGCTGCTACTCTCCCCCCTGACCTAGGAGCAATTCTCCATCCTCCAAGGTTTATTGATGTTCCCCACTGCAGTCTCAGCTTAGCTGGAAATTAGCAGGATACTTCCAATCCAATTCCAGTGTACAAGCTTTGCAAGTCCTGCAGCTATTTTCCACTTCTTAACCCTTATTTAAATACACTTAGGCATAACATTACTTAAGACTTCTAGAACTTTACATCAATGCTGTAAAATGTTCCACCCTGGCATCTTTTCAAAGGACTTGATGAGAAGCAAACCTACCAACATAAGTTTAGAATTTTCTTTTTCAGAGCAAGAGGGAAGAAGAAATAAACTACAAATGGACCAGCCCCAAGGATCAGTAACAGCTCAGCTATCACAAAAACCAGGCATGATTTGCAGAATTACAGGTAATCTATACCACTGTTAAATACACTTGATTAAGACACCTAGACCTTTTTACATGAAAGAATTTTTTTTAACATTTTTTATTATTTTAAATAATTAGCATGTTGTTTTAAGTAGTTTCTAGCAGCAAGAAACACAATCAAGTAGCTTTTCTCCTCCCCAAGTCCCTGCCTACATCCAAAACTGCTTCATAGCTGGAATCTATTGACCTGGTCACTATGGAACACCAGTTAGAAGCTGCCACACCCTTTATAAAAGATGTGTGCTTGAGCTCAGCCTTTCCCAATTATTGTGTATTTAAGTAATAAATCTCATTCAGTGATCAGAAATGGAAATCCACTGGTATATTTATCCTTGTACAAGATTCTTAACAGCTACTAAGTTTGTTGGGACCTGCCAGGAGTTTATTCCTCCATTGCACACGTGATCAACTCTGGTTTAACAGTTCTAATGGTGACAGCAGTAGGAGAAGTACTCACGTTGTTGGTTTCTTTTGTCACTGGCATTTTTCAGAGGAAGGCACACGGGACAGTCGTGCCGAGTACAATTCTTCCAGTGGGAGATGATTTGTCTCGAAGATGCACAATGAGCAACTGCAGCAAGGGAAGGCAAGAGTTAAGAGTCATTCCTTGGTTAATTAGTTTTAAATAATTTCATTTTTAGAGCAATTCTATTCTTTGACTGGTTTTGAATTATTAATTTTTTTAGTAACTCTATTCTTTCTCCTTCACAAGCAATATTAAAACCACTAACAAGTAAATCTTTTTGTGATCCCCAGCAAATGAAGGAAACCAGTCCTAAAATTAAAGAAATTTTTAATTTTTACACCCTCCTTATACAACAGAGATGAAAAGGATGATTGCAAGGCTACATTGCTACCATCCTACTTCCAAAAACAAAAATATTGCAATACTTAACATATAACTAAACAGAACTGAAATGTCTGATGATCCAAGTGCAAATGAAGGAAACTAGAACTGAAATTTATGACAAAGATATGGTGGATATCACACTTAATTGATGCCTTAAGTTTTAACTTTCATATTTTCCAGATTCTAAACTGTATTAGTATATATGAAGTATCTAAAGTTCATATAAAGTGTTAGCAAGTTCTCCTCACAGTGTAGTCAGACAAAACAATCATTTTCCAGCCCCAGAACCAAGGACACTGTTGTAGCTTCAGGCCCAAAAATTATAAACAACAGTGGATTGAGGAGAGCAGTCTGGGAGGATGGGACTTCATAACTTAAAGCTTTAATTGGACAATTAACTCAAATATGTAAATGGACAGAAACTTATAAAAGTGTGAAAACTCGTGACCAGGTGTCCATCTTGAGTAGAGCAACAGCCAAACTCTTGTAGTACCCAAACAGATCCTTTAAAAACCTCTTAAAATAAATACCTGCTTTATTCCTTTAATACTGTCTAGCCTCTATTCCAGATAGCCACTTAAAGCATCAATATAACAGAGGGGATGAAGAAGGGAAGCAACAGAGGGGATGAAGAAGGGAAGCAGCAGAGGGGATGAAGAAGGGAAGCAACAGAGGGGATGAAGAAGGGAAGCAGCAGAGGGGATGAAGAAGATGCTTCCCAGGCTATCCCGGTCCCATCCTACTCTATTTTCTAAACTGTGGAGAGCCGAGAGCTGGGAGCTGGCACTGCCAGTGGCAGGCACAGGGTCCCTCTGGCTGGGCAGAGCAGGGCTGGGCACAGGGGACAAGGGGACAGGGGTCTCACCTTGGCAGGCCCTGCCGGGCAGAGCAGGGCTGGGGACAGGGGACAGGGCGCAGGGCGCAGGGCACAGGGGTCTCACCTTGGCAGGCCTTGCCAGCCTGGCAGTGTGTCATGTGGTTGAGGACGTTCTTCATGGTGCGGCAGTGCGGCAGCGCGCAGGCGCGCACCTCGCCGTTGGCCTGCTCGCGCCGCTGACACTTGTGGGCGTGCAGCAGCAGCACCAGCTGCTGCTGGATCAGCTTGCGCTTCTCGGGGTCCGCCGTGGGGCCCGTGGCCATGGCCTGTGCCGGGACAATGCCCACCTGCTGCACCTGCGTTTGCATCTGGGACTGGGAGAAAAACAGAGAGTTTAGTGCTGTGCCTGCCTCGGATCCTCAGCTCGTACAAGATGTGAGTAGCACAAAACTGGTCACTGAGCTGCAAGGGTCACTGCACCAGTGCTGCAGCATTCTTCAACATTTGTAATGATGAAACAACATCAATACATTGAGAGGTTCCTCTGCTAAAACACTTAAACAAGAGTTTAAATAACGAGCCTTTCGAAATACTGTTATTATAGTGACCATCATTCCAACAACACACTCACACTTATATCATAAGTGTGATATAAGTCACACTTATCACACTCAGAGGGGGAATTCTTTAAGGTCCCTTCCAAACCACACTGTCACCATGGACACGGAAAGAACCACACGAGCACACGGTGGTGAGCGAAGCAGAAAGAAAAGGGATGAGTTTATTTACAAAACTCAGTTTTATACATTTCCTATGTGGCCTGTGGATTGGAGGATGGAATTCCACTTCTCAACCCACATTAGTTAAGCCAACTGTCAATCACCTTTCTCCTCCCATCTAGACATATGTGAAAAATGAAAGAGTTAGCAAAACATGGCCAGTTTATAGTAGAAAGTGTGATAAGGTAACATTTCTGACTCTAATATGAAGAACTTTACAGAAGGCTTAAAAAGTCTTCAAAACCAGGGTAACACCACACCATTTTATGATTCTGTGAATTCAAGCATGTTGAGTATTGTATTTTCATACTATAGGTCAGATTCTCATTATTATAGGTTTTATACACATCAATCCCTTCCCCTTGCCCCTAACAAAAAGGGCAGTCCAATGGGAGAAGACAATCAAAAGTCTGTGACTGTCTCCATGTATTACAGCAAAAGGCAGAGCTGATTTTCCACCAGCCTAAGTCAGTCCTTTTTCTCTCCAAGTGATTTCCTTCCACAGAGAAAACTGCCAGGCAAGCTGTTTATAGTTTTCTCCTAGTAAGGGCCATCTAAATCTGGGTTCCATTATGGCTACTGAAGAGAACTAGAGTTACCACAGGGTGACACTGGTTCTATCAGCTTTAAAATCCAATGTTTTACTTCCACCATCCATTCTTTATGGACACTTCTGCACCAAGGCCTGAGCTCTGCCTGACAGCTGCAGATCTTCAGTCTAAGGCACAGCTCACACCAGTGCAGAAAAGAAACAGCCTCTTTAACATGTCAATTATTCAGCACAGATTAGGCAGCTTTTCTACCTTCCCAGACAAATGTAGAAACTTTTCTTTCAAAATTAAACATATCCACAGCCTGCAATGACTCCCCTAGCAGGAACAGATATGGGACTGAAAAGTGCTGGAATCCCTGTGATTTGTAGCCTGAATTAATCTTACAGACAAACAAGCAACAGTCCCTGGAATCACTTTGATTATCGACTGTGAAAACAGGTTACCACAGGAAAGCTCACCAAATTCCAAGCTACCTAAGGAAAACCAAGCTACCTAGGAAAACACTTTCAATGAGAATATAGGAACATTAGGATTGTGCTGGGGAGGTAACAGAGGAAATAGTTCAGTGCCTGCAGAACTACTAACCACAGCCTGTGCACCACATTTAAAGAAAACCAGGTTTAGGTGTCAGCATACACCACTTGTAGCCCATTCTACTTCTGACTTTTGAGAAGGATTCCCCAGGAAATTCTACAGCCTACAAAATCCTAATTTTCTTAGACCAACACAAAGTTCTCTGCACAAGTTCTTCCTACTCCAGCAGAAAGTTTTGTCCCTGCATATCAAGTTTTGGAGATTCTGGGGAATGAAGCACACAAGATCAAGTAGAAAACACCATATCTGGTATTTGATGGAGGAAGTGGGGACTCTGCCACTTGATAATGATTGTACTAAGTCTTAGACAAAGAGGATTTGTTGAATCTGTTTGTCTTGGACTTTCAAGAGAAAGAACAATAAAAGGAATAAGGGGGTGAATGAAGGAAACCCATGAACATCTGCTCCTACTGCATGCAGCTGAAATTCAGTCTTCCATTTCTCCTGTGAACAAATCCACAGAGCAGAGAGGTTTTGCTGAAACAATTCTTGGGTCACAAATAGGAAACAATTAGTTCAGATAATCTGCAGAAAAATACAGGGATCATGCCAAAGAAAATCTTGTTGGAAGCGATGCTTTCATCCCAGTCAAAGAATTGTTTCCCAAGCCAAGTCCTCCTTTTGTTACAACCCTTCCAGTTAACAGACACAACTGCACCTGTATCAGCACAGATGCTCTGACCCAGAAGGGTTTCTTGAAGACTGAGTAACAAAAAAGCAGAACTGCAGAGTAACAGTGGTTTGAAGAACAAAGCAGTCTCAGTCCAGATCAGTGTGTCTGCAGGTAGGCACAAAATCCCCTTAGAATACAAAACTTCTTGTTGCTTCACCTGACTGACAGTCAGGAAGTTCAGCCACTTCTGGACCCACAATTAAAATAAATCACTCAACAGTCAGATACACAAGGCAAAAAAGTTATTTTTGTTTCTCTTGCCACTTGCTCCACCATCAACAGAGCAAATGGATCAGGGTTGGACATCTGCAAAAATCTCTGACAAAGATGGGAATGTCAATAATCAGTTTTCTAGAAACTGATTTATACACACTTCTATAGGGTGAGGCAGCTATTATTACCCTTAAAATTTATAGAAACTCACTCTTCACAAAGGAAGATGGTTCTGCCCTGTCCCTGTCCTGAAGGGCAAGAGCTTTCTGCACGTCTAGGCAGCACAAGTATCTCACTGCTGTGGACTTGGATGGACTCAAAGCTCCCCGGTAGTTTTACTTGACTGAGGTGACCAGCAATTCTCCAGGTTTTTGCGTATTTATATTCAAAACCACTGAACATTGTCAAGACGGAACACTATGTACTTTTCTCATAAAAGTAGGCAGCAATCTCAGTAGCAGTGGCAATCTTAGAGCAGGTAAACAATGCAATACAGAACTCTGCCTCTGCTCTGCTCTACAGAGCATTATGGGTTTAAAATACTCTTCTCTTCTGTAATTTCTGTTTATTTACATGTTTTTTCCTTCTTCCTGATAGAAGAATGTGACTTTCACTGTATGAGGACAAATTCTACATTTAAAAAATTGTCTTTTAGTTCTAGAAGAGAGGTTTGTAATCAACAGGAGATCTTAGTGAGGCTATTAAGAATCCACTGCCACAAATCCCACACAGGGGTACATTAGGGTGAAACACTCCCAAACTTCCTCAGTTCCCTTCCAACCACAGGCCTACAGTGTGATCCTGAGGGTCCCCTCCAGAGAAGGGCACAAAGTGGACATACACAGGACCTGTAAATCTCAAAAACCTTCTAATTAGCAACATTTCTGCCTGAATTAAGTGTTCATAGTGTGACCAACTCCAATAATGAGTATCCCAGTACATTTCCAGTAAGATTTAAAACAGCCTTTCCTGCCCACAGGATTTGCAGCAATGCTCCAGTAAGTGCTGAAGCAGCTCTGAACAGCCCAGGGAGCAGCATTTGGGACCAGGGAGTCCCAAAACTGAAGGAGAGCTCAAGCAGCAGCTACTGGGTGGCATCAAGGCCAAAGGCTCTCCCCAGTGCAGCCATTTGATGACAGAGCTTTGCTGGGGAAGTGACACAGAACCAGTTGACACTTCTTGCAATGCACATGGATGGTGCTTCCCAGTTATTCTCCACAGGCCTGGAATGAGCAGCCTGGTCCTGTCCAAGCAGGAAGGATCCTTGTGACCCCAGGAACAGCAGGGTCTGCTTTGGCCCCAGAGGCTCACACGTGCCCAGCGGGCTGGGACAAGCACTAAAGCACAAGAACTCACATTTGTGCCCCAAACCCTGCAGTGCTGCATCCCCTCACTCAAGGACAAGAGGAACCAGGATCTGAGTCTGAATGGGGAGCAGAATATTCCACAGCAGGGGAACAGAAGCTTCCTGGACTGGACACAACCTCAGAAGGCTGTCCTGCTGTCTGGGGGGAGATAAATGACATCAGCCTACAGCAGCAACCTGAGCAGTGGCACCGCTCTAGGAAATGAGGAGAGGTAGGGGGATACTCAGCTCCTGAACACAGAGTCACCATAATCACAGAATCATCTGGGTTGGAAGAGCCCTCTGAGATCATCAAGTCCAACCTGTGCCCAATCCCCACCTTGTCCCCAGCCCAGAGCACTGAGTACCATGTTCAGGCTTTCCTTGGACACCTCCAGGGATGGGGACTCCAACACCTCCCTGGGCAGCCCCTTCCAATGCCTGACAACCCCTTCTGAGAAGAAATCCTTCCTGATGCCCAACTTGAACCCCCCCTGGAGCAGCTTGAGGTTGTGGTCTTAACATGAAGAATGTGTTTAGAGCTCAATATTTATTTCAAAGCTTTGGCACTGATGTGGATAAAGGCAGAGTTTTCACATCAAGGGTAAACAGGAATATTTTCAACTTCCCATTTCCACCCTTGACAGTGGTCAATGAACCTGCAAGCCCATGACAACCTCAAAGGTGAGAAGGCTCCTATGGCCAGGCCACAGAAAGAACCTGAATAACTGGTCAGTGAACTCAGCTTTTAATTGCTGCAGGAATTTTGTTTTAAAACCAGCAAAAGTCTCAGTTCTATGCCATTGAGTCTGCTAGGCATCAAGGCTGGATCAGAGTCGTTCTCAAGGATACATTTGTGGAGTTTTATCTCCTCATCTTTCTGATTTGCAGGACCAGAAAATGCCAAGAAACATACACTGAAGAAGTGTTTCAAAATAGAATAAAGGGACAAAATACAGGAAGGTGCAGACAGATTCCAGCTCTCATACAAAAGAAACTACCTGAGCAAAATATTGAGGGGTTATATACACATAAACCTCAGTATTTCAGAGGGGGACCAAAGAGCCTGAGGAATGAGAACACTGAAAACCCCAGATAGCAAATCCTGAATAGAAAAGAAGATAGAGCACAAGTGAGAAGTCTGGAAGGGAAGGAAAGCCACACTGTCAGAGTGCTGGCTATGGAGCACCCCATTGCTGGAATAGAGTAGGACACAGCAGTGGATACTCTCCATCATTGCACTTGCAAATGGGGGAGGACAGAGTACAGGAACACGGGCCAGAGCATCAGGAGAAGATTAATTCCTCTTTGTCAGCTTTTGCCAGCCTGGCACTATATTTACAGATGATGCAAAAGCTAAAATATTCCACCATTCAAAGCAATCCACGTCCCCAGGATGAACTCCTGCACTAAGGCAAGATAGTGATTCTCTGCTCCCAACAAAACAACGTTCCTTCCCTGGCACTGAACACTCTCTTGGATTTGTTTCCAGGTTATTAAGATCTTCTCCTTTAGACCTAAGTAGAGCCTTTTCCTAGCTGTTCACTGCTGTAAATCAGGTGGGATTTTCTTGAGGAAGGGAAGGAGTGAGCTTGCCTGTGAACGAGAAACTGAATTTCAGAGTGGAGGTCAGGGCAGGCACAGGGAAGGTGAGCACAGCTGACAGCAAGCCCAGCAGAGACTGGGAGAATGCTGAAGAGCAGCAAGCAGACACTCAGCATGCTGCCAGTGCAACAGCCACAGAGCTTTCCACAGGGATAGAGCAGAGTGGCTGTGCTGCAAGAGAGGAAAAATCACAGAAAGGGTCAGAACACAGGCCTTCCTCCCTGGAAGGGCACAAGAGTTAAGTGATTCTTCATAAAGTCTTTTCTCTCTTCTCTAGAATAAAACACCAGTTTGTCTATTTTAAGTAGCTACAGTTGTACTTGCTCTAATTAAAGCTGGCCTCGCAGTTTTAAAGCTTTCTTCCTCTCCCTCAGAGGTCGGCAGCAAGGCACACCTGAGACATTCTCACCCCCCAGTCACTTCTTCTGTCTTCTGATCAAAATCTCTTGTAACAGAATTTCATAGGACATGAAAAGAAACAAAGAAGAACACAACAGAGAGCTCCTGACGCAGTTTAGCAAGAGATGGGGGAGGGGGGAAGCACAGGAGAAGATGTGCTGCTCCAATTCCAAGTCAAGAATTTAAGAAAAACCATTTCCTTCTCCTCCAAAAAGCAATATTCTCCCAACTCCATCTGCTGGTCATAGGGATAACTGTGAAACCATGCTGGTAATCTGGAAGCCAAACTTCCCCTATTGTGCTCGTAACCCATGCAGAAGTACCAGATTTACTGGTAAGTCCACAAATGAACCATCCGCCACCACCCTTGGAACAGGCAGGACTGCAGGGAGTGCAAAGCTTCAGTGAGCTCGATGGAAAAGCCTCCCTGGGCTCCCCCAGCAGCTCCTCCCGGAGCCTGCGCACTCGCAGAGCAGAGGCTGCTGCCTCCAGCCCGGCTGCTCCTCCAGGGCTGGCTGCTCCTCCAGGGGCTGGCTGCTGCCTCCCAGCCCGGCTATTGCCTCCCAGCCCGGCTATTGCCTCCCAGCCCGGCTGCACACCACGCTGAGAGCCTGAGCAGAGCCCGAGAGCAGAGCCCGAGAGCAGAGCTCTGAGAGCAGAGCCCGAGAGCAGAGCTGAGAGCAGAGCTGAGAGCAGAGCTGAGAGCAGAGCTGAGAGCAGGGCTGAGAGCAGAGCTGAGAGCAGAGCTGAGAGCAGAGCCCGAGAGCAGAGCCCGAGAGCAGAGCTGAGAGCAGAGCTCTGAGAGCAGAGCTGAGAGCAGAGCTGAGAGCAGAGCCCGAGAGCAGAGCCCGAGAGCAGAGCTGAGAGCAGAGCTGAGAGCAGAGCTGAGAGCAGAGCCCGAGAGCAGAGCTGAGAGCAGAGCCGAGAGCAGAGCCCGAGAGCAGAGCTGAGAGCAGAGCTGAGAGCAGAGCTGAGAGCAGAGCCCGAGAGCAGAGCTGAGAGCAGAGCTCTGAGAGCAGAGCTCTGAGAGCTGAACGTGGCTCGCTTCCACGGCCCTGGGACTGTGCATGATCTCACCACAGCACAGCACTGCCAGTCCTGCATCACAACCATTCCGGCAGTACTCAAGCTCAGTAATGGTCACCAAAACTTCCAACATTAGAAGCAACGTTTTCCTTTTGGAAACAAGCCTTCCACTCAATTTCTCAAGCTGCCCATTCTTGTAAAAGGAACTGATTCTGTAGTAGCCCCACAAAGCAAGGGCTATTATGCTGTTGGGATCACCATTAAAACAAAACAAACAAAATCAATCCATCCTGCTGGCACTGAAAATTAATACCTTAATGCTGACCTCTTAATCATTTTAATACCATAAGGTTTGTTCTTCTTTTCTAATTAAAGAGATTAATCCAAACGTGCTTCTCAGGGTGTAGTGTAAGGTCATGCCTGGAACATGGGCTGCACTGAACTAACACTTCAGAGACCCACTTTAGTGGGCAGGCGGGGGGGACAGGAGAGTGCTGCTCCCAGGAGAGTGGTAGCCTGAATTTGGATCAAAAATCCAAACCCATGGCTGCAGCACATTTATTCTGGCTGCCAGGGTTATGCCTGGCTACTGCTGGGGACAGGGGTATCAGACAGGAATGATTAGAATAATGTGGGTTAAGAAACCTAATAATCTTTTACTTTTGCAGCACACATATAAGGTGTAAGGCTAAAGGCTGAAAGGAGTATTTAAAAATACTTTGGTTTTCAGGACTTAGGGGTCCTCAGACAACGGCTGCACCTTTCTGCTTCCTCTTCTCCTTTTTAAATACCCCTTGTGGTAACCAGAGTTCAGTGCCATGCTGCAATCTGGTTTCCTGCCTCACACAGGCCACACACACCAGTGCCCTCATTCACGTGGGTTTGTCTCTCACATGGGATAGTACTTGGGGGGCCCTTTAAGATAAGGATTGTACAGAGGGCTGGTTTAGCAAGATATGTGGTTGCACTCAGCCCACAAAAGACCCTGAATGGTTTCTTTTGGTTTGGTGGGGGTTTTTTTAATATGCAGCTGTCTTTCATTTGCTGTAGTGGATGGAGTCTGAACTGATCCTCCACAGGTTCATTTTTGATCAATGTTAACACAACACAATACCCTTTTCCACATCACTGCTGCCTCCCTCAGGGAACAGGACAGGCCGTGTCTCCAGGCCAAGCACACTAAATAAACCATCATCTGCAGGGCCCTAAAGCATCCCAGGACACAGAAATGCACGGGATTGCAGCAAGAAGGCACAGCAGGATTGCTCAAACACCGCAGCTCTGCTCTGGGGACCTGCCTCTGTCACGAGCTGCTTTTCACAAGAGCCATCTGGGTCACATTTGGGTTACCCAACGTGAGTGACAGATGTCACTTGGATGTGTGTCTCTGTAACTCATGGAGCTGCTGTGGATGTTATTTTACCCCTGGGTAATGCCTTAACATATGAAATAAGGTTTAGCAAGTCAGAGCCTACAAACCTCAAGTTCTGAGTCAGCAGATTCTGCCAGTCTTACTCTATTTGTGCCTCTGTGCCTAAAACTGGGGCAACCCATCTTTATCTCAGAGAGGTGCTGTGAAAATGAACTAATCTGAAGTATACCCATGCTCCAGTGCTGACTGCCACAGGAAAGAGCATTTGGAAATGACCAAGTGAGATATATTACAGCACACAGCCAGCAATGCCCACAGCTACACACCGAGCTGCAAAAATAGAACTAAATGTTGACTGTGTGCTCTTTCCAGGGGCTCTGTTCATATTGTTCACTGAATAAAGCAAAGTCCCTGTGGAAGGAATAACATATGGCCATGGATGTGCTATTACCAAATAATTACACTGCCTTACCCACTGTTGCCAAATAAAGGTTAAATTCTAACAGGTGTGACATTTCTTTTTAAGTCCTTGGCTTTGCAATAAAAATGTTTAGATGGAAATTCAGTTTTTGAAGTTACACCCCTGTCAGGACCACCATGCCTGTGACCCCCACGTGAGCTGAGACCTTTGGGTTCCACAGCACCAATGTTTGTTGAATGCCCATTACTGAAATGCCCATTACTCTGTGGTGGTGTGAGGAAAAGAAGATATATTGGACATGCAAAGCTTTTGACACCTGAGAAACAAAGACAGATGGTTCTGATTGTTCTCTCAGCTGGTATTTTTGACATTTTAAAACTGCAATTGATACTACTGGGAAAGTTTCCCTTACTTTCTTCTTTCTCTTGGACAAGATGGGAGAAAGAAAACAGTTTTTGATTTCATCTCTCCCATCACCTGACAAGCCTTGAAGGCAAATGCCTTCTTTATTTAACCTGAATATTGACCACTACATGCTACACTAATATACTAATAAGTGAGAATATTAAGATTTAGACTTTCCTAAACCTGACTTTTAAACAAGCACAAAATTAGGCTTCAAGATCACCCAGTCCCTGAGATGAGTACAGCATTCTGGGGAGACCTGCAGGTTCTCTGCAGCATCAGGACAATAACTCACTTGCTTTACACCTGATCCAAACACTTAATAAACACAATTAGAGTAGTCATGCAGCAAAACATCTTTTACAAATATTCTGCATGAGTGCAAGCAGTGTTCTGAACATGGTATTAATCCAGCCACAAGCTCCCTTCCATAAACAGTAAATGACAGATATTAAAGAAAGACTTCACAGCAGGATCAGAGGAAAATTAGGAAGTGATTCTCTAAAATCAGGAGCAAAAAGGAAGTTTATTGCATCCTCTTGCCTCTCATCCAGAGCCTATTAGTGACAGGCAGGTAGCAAACACAGCGATGGAAGAGCAAGCATTGGTTGTGCCAAAAAATATCTTTTTTTGATTTAAATTAAAAAATAAGCAATTTGCATCTTATGGAAGGTCTTACAAGTTTCTATAGTAACTGCTATCATGTATAAGAATATAAAATACAACAAGCTGGAGTTTCCATAGAAACAACACAAGCACTTTGATTAATACGCAACATCCTGAGACAAACGGGAATATTTAATTTAACTTCATAAAGAGAATGCTGGTAAACATCATACTATAAACTTGTGAGGTGTCCAAAGAAGAACTGTTCTTGCAAGCTTGTGACATGCAAGTCATGCACAGCTTTAAGTGAGAAGCATCTGGGGTGTTTACCACAGCACTTTCAAAGGATATGAGGTTCTATTTAGTTTCAGGAAGGTGGTGATGTACCCAACACATCCTAATTGACACACAGGACTTAAAGAAGACATTTTTATCTGGTTTGAAACTAAATATACCAGCCAAAATGAAAGGATGCAATGCAGTTTTTATAACTGTGATTCTTGACAAAGTATAATCACTGCATAAAAACGTACACAAGTTTTATATAAAAGCTGCAGAGTGGAAGTGAGGAACCACGGGACAACTCTTAAATGACTGTGGAGAAGTAATTTGGTGATGCTGCAGAAGCTGCATCACCCAAGAACTTGGAAAGCACTAGGAAAAGGTGCAGAATGCTGGAAGCAGCAGTGGCACTCACCATGTTTGGCACACTGGTGACTGGAGTACTCTTGATGTCGGCAGGGAAGGGAGACAGACTATTGGCCAGGCCTGGCTTGTTCGGCAACTGAGGGTTCACTCCTGCAGCTCCCATCTGCTGCCCTCCAGTCTGACTGAAAGGCTGCCCAAAGGGAGTAGTGTTACCTGTCATTCCCAGCTGGAAGAAAAAGAATGAATGAAATGGTTAGAATTTTTGTGATTCCAAAAGGAGGTTAAAAAAACAAGCATATGTCAAATATCCATCTTTGCATTCGCAGAGACCGAATTCCAGTTTAAGTTTCTCAATATTAAATTCTCGGTATTAAATTCACAATTTCACAACTTCCACCAAGTTAAAATATATCCTAAAGAGATGATTTACAAATATACACAGCTGTGTGGGGCTGAAATTTTGTGATTCAACCCACAAAATCAAAGGAAAACACTAGATCATCCTTCCCAATTCAAACTGACAGAAATCACTTTTTTCAAACACTACAGGAACTTTGGGAGACCAAACAAACTTCAAATCCTGTGATACTTTGTGCATTCTGAGCACAAAGCATGACTCTGTACACAGACAGATGGGAAGGGAGGGGAATATACAGAGGCATCAGCAAATGGTTATCAACTTGTGTTTTGGTACTTGAGGAGAAGTGTCTGAGCATAAAGATGTCTAAGACAGACAGCCTTGACAAATGACACCCCAAGAACTCCCCAGGACTGAAAAACAGAAACACAACTCCCCCTGAATGGCTGGAGAGAACATTGTACATCCAAAGAACCACTTGGCCTGCAGGAGTCTCCCCCATGGTGAAATGTCCTCTGCTGGAACCACAGAATCACTGAGATTGCAAAAGACCTCCAAGACCATTGTGTCCAACCTGGGACCCACCACAACTTGCCACCCAGAGCCCTGGTGCCATGTCCAGGCTCTCCCTGGACTCCTCCAGGGATGGGGATGCCACCACCTCCCTGGGCAGCCCCTTCAATGCCTGCCCACCCTTTCTGGGAAGAAAATCCTCCTGTGTCCAACCTGAACCTCCCCTGGCACAGCCTGAGGCTGTTCCCTCATCCTGTCCCCTGTTCTTTGGGAGCAGAGCCAGTCCCCCTCCTGTGTCCTCCCTCCTGTCAGGGAGTTGCAGAGTGGGAAGGTCCCCCCTGAGCCTTCTCTTCTCCACTCTGAGCCCCCTCAGCTCCCTCAGTCCCTACTCAACAGAGCACATTTGTTCATCCCCCTGCCTCACACTGGGGGGATTTCTAGGTGACTTTATGACCTGGTCCTAAAGATTAATCCAACCACTCAGAAAATTCTTTATTTAAAATGGCAAATTCTACTTTCCTCTTCCCTTTACCCCTCCAGCCTTTCCTTCCTCAACCCAGTGGTGTTTTAGGATCCTGGTCTCTTCCCCTGCCCTGCCATCAGGGATTCAGGAGGATGAATCCCATGGCTGGAGGAAGGACTGCTCACATCAGCTTATCACTGGAACAGCCTCATAATGAGGATTATTCAGGGGTGGCTTTTTATGCTTACAGGAATCGGGCTGAACGAGCAGTTGAGGAAGCACCAGTTACAAGCAGCAAATTACACTGGGGCAGAGTCCAATGAACACAATTTGACTGGGCCTTGTCCTCTTTGTCCCTGGACTTTGTCCCCTCTGCTTTCAGACAGCTGGCCCTGCCACTCTCCAAGCAGCTTTCTGTTAGGAGCTGCTCCCTTTCCCTGCATCCTGCCCAGTGACTGCTGCCAGATTTGGGCCTTTCTTCACTGTACAAGACGTTCTATCTTTACACATTAAAAAAATCCCAAAAGCTGTTACTTTGCAATATATGAGGTTATCAAATATGTGCTGTGTCCCAGAGTGAAGCTGAATAATTCAAATAGCAAGTAAGACCAAAAATTAGCATCTAAAGTTTAGTCCCAAAACTGCTTTTAAAGAGAAGTAGTGTTAGCTAGTATCACATTGCACAAATATCAAGAATTTCATTTTCTGTATTTCTGTGTTTGTTTTGCAGACTGCATGTTCAGAGAAATTAGTGTAATTATTATTTATTACACCACAGATTTTGGCAGCTTTCTCTGAAGAATTAATAGCAAAGTATTTAATAAAATTACCCACTCAACCCACTATTTCAGACAAGGTATAAGAAAGTGTCATCTGATAATGACAGCTGTTCATTAATGCTATAGGGGTCTATCAGATCAACAGCAAAGAAAATTTCTGAAAATGCAAGTGAGATTCTGAGAAAGCTTAGGAGAACCACTGAAACCTTTCAGAAACCAGAAATAGGAACATTAACTCTGGGGCTGTTAGCCAGTTCCCTCATATCTAATTCCCAACTACAAACTTCGTTGTTGGAAGGACTTTGCCCTTCCAGTCTCCTTGAAAGTTTGGAGGGTTTTTTTGAAGGGAACAATATCCAGACTTCTTTGGCAATCACCACTGCACTTCCTGCACCTTCACAGTCACCAGCAGCACTGGGAGGGCCTGGGGAGCCAAGCCCTGGGGACAGGAACCTCTCCCCATGGTTTCCATGGGCTCCTCCAGCCTGCAGAGCCCTCCCTGGACCTGGCATGGATGGATGCAGCAGGCTCAGACACCAGGGAGCAGATGGAAAAGGCTCAATCTATTCCTATGAATATCCAGCATGGATGTGCTGAGCTTGGGAGCCTGGTGTTCAAAGCTCCTGGCAGAATCTTATACAGCTGAATTTTCAAAGAGCAGAAGAGAGATTTGCTTTGCGCAGTGAGAACGCTGAGCAAATTTTACCTCAAATTTAAGTTCTTGCTCCAAAAGAAACAGAGAGGTGTTCTCATCTCATTATCAGGAAATATTAATGCTTTTTTTAAAAAAGGAAGAATGTTTAAAAATAGATCCTTAGGAAAAATATTAGAAATATTTTGGTCTCGAAGGACAGTTTCAAGTTTGTTAAAACTCCAAACAATTAGAACATCCCCAAAGCACCAAGGCTCCACAATCCTAACAGGCACCACCACATGGTTATTTCATTTTATTTTAACATTTCCTTTTCAATAGATCTTGTTATTAGACAGATCACAACTCTGTACAACAACAAAGCAACCTTTCAAATCTTCCAGGCTGAGTGCTTCATAGGACGAGGATAATTTTTCCTATTCTAGGTGATCATTAAGTAATAAATACTTGATTGAAATTTGAAGAAATGCTTTGCTGTTTTTCTTGAACTTCTTTGCTTCCAATTGAAACCTTGTATTTTGGTTAACCTGCTCCCTACCACTTTGTATTTCTGTGTCCAAAGCTGCAAAGGGAACAGAACCTAAACCTAAAGTAGTTACCAGTCTGTAACTTTCAAAAAATACCATTATTTAGTAACATTGTAAAACATTACACATGCCTTGTAACCTACACTTCATTTTTGTAAATTACTGACAATGAGCAAAGTACTAAAGACTTGTTTTTTTGTTTTAAGTTCATCTTTAAAAAAATGGTCTGAATAAGCAGAAAAACCTTCCTTAGGTAGCAATCCCTGAAGTAAATATGGAAATAAAAATTAGGAGGGATCATCCACAAGATGAGTTTATTAAAACTGAAAGATGTTTGTGGTTTCAGGGGGGTTTAAACTCAGTTTTTTCCTAGGAAGAATTCAAATTAACAGGACTGTGATTTCCAGAGAATGCACAATAATACAATGTGAGACCTGCTTGAACTCTTATCCATTTTTAACAGTTCCCAGCCAAGTCTGGGACCAGGGAGGAGTTTCAAAGGCAGAACAAGCTGTGACAAACAGCATTAGGATCCAGAGCTGCTCCTGGTTCCCTGAGGAGCAGCTGGGAATTGACTCCAAACACAGCCAGGTAGGGATCCAGCAAAGCAAAGCCCTGTCAGCTCCTCCCTGCTGGGAAGGCAGCAAACAGGAGTGGAAGGAAAGGAGGAATCAGGCAGATCCCTGTGCAGCACACAGGGAAAGGAGCCTGAGAGAGCAAGGAATAAACTGCAATTCCTGGGTAATTAGCTGAACACTGAGCCCAGTGATTTCTGTGGGACTTCAAACCATGGCTGACTGAAATCTCAAAAAACAACTGGTAAATATACACAGAAGACTGAGCCTACACCTGGTAAAGACTTTATCCTGCTTGTTTATTCTGCAAATTGAAACTGGCAGCTCCAAGGAAAGGACTCAGAAGGCTCAAACACCCCAACTCCTTCCTCTGCTTCCAGGTTTTGTCCAGGTAAGGAAAGGCAGAACCTCAGAAGACCTTTGTTTTTATATTTCTGAAACAGAACTCTGATCCCAAAACAGCTTGTTCAGGGGAAGATTACCAGGTAATTAAAAGCCACCAAAGAAGATAAACCAGCAAGAATACTGGAGTTTACAACCTGGTAAGAATGGTCATTTTCATGGGGAACTCTCAGCCATCAGAAAATTGTATTTGGCTTGAAGTTTGTTAAATTTACTTTTCTGAAAAGAAGGAAAACAAAGCATGAGTTGTTTCTTCTTCCACCTGCATGGAGCAGGCATGGATGTGCATCACAAGGCTACTCCACCTTCCACCCAGTGCACCTCCATTACACCAAAAGCTGAAAGATTCTCTCTGACAATCCTGGTTATGTTGTTCACTCCCATTTTATTCTACACTCCTGGATGTTCCCTACACGTTGCCTTTGCTCCCCTCCATCATTTCATCTCCTTTCTCTTCCTGCCACCATTTGCAGCAGCCCTGTTCCCTGCACTCCATCCCATGGTGGTTCCTTTCATCCCACCTCATCCTCTGCAACTCACATGTCTCATACTCCTGTTTCTGTGCCCCAATTTTGGGCCAATTTTGCTTCTTTTGCCCAGCTCTTTGTGGTCACAGCTGCATGAATTCTGATGGAGTAGAGCAGACTTTCCCCCCAGAAAGGCGTTGTTCTGTTCCACCAGCTGCAGTGGGGGAGATAAAGGGGAGTATCCCAAATGCAAGTTAAGGCTGGAGGTGCCTCAAGAAGGAACACGATTAATGCAGGACACCACCTCAAACACATTATTTCTGCTCTAAAACAGTTCTCAGAAATATGATAATGACACTCTCCTTTAATGGAAAAGAGGCATTTAATTTAATAATTCTGCTATCCCAGGAAGACAAGTAGATTCTGTTCCCTTTTTTATCACTATGGCAACTCTCTAAGATACTGGAATCTATTACTGAGTGTGGATAGGAAATAGGGTATTTCACTCTACTCTCATAAGCCAAGGAATGTGCAAACTTCCAAGCTGAAAAAAACCCCCAGCACTTAAAACCTTTGTTCAGCTGCCTTGGACTACAGGAGCCATCACTGCAGAGCTGTGAGCAGCAGCTGTGGGAGGTGCTTCTCCTGCTTTGCTTCTCAGTTCTCCTGAAAGCAAAACAGCAATTCCATTTCCTTTAGTTCCTGGAGTTTCACAGATTTTCCAGAGGAAGCCTGTGACCAAACCTACACACCTCACCTGAGGGGGAACTCAGAGGTGATGTGACAAGTGAGAAGGTCACTGATCCAATCCTGAGACACCTTTAGGAGCAGACTGGATCCCCACACGAGCTGTTCTTCTGCTTTTGAAGCTTTTCCTTTTCCCTCCCATCTTTACATCACTGATACACCACAGTGCTCTTCCTGCAGCCCAGCAGCAAGGAGATGGGTTACACTCCCTCCTGAACCAAGTGTTCAGGCTGTAAATAAACTCTACCTTTACCTCCTTTTTTAAATTTTTATCAGCTGTCCCCTCACCTTCACCACCACAGCTCTCACTCCTGCAATCCAGGGAACTCCTCTGGGGCTGCAAACCCCACTCCCTGTTACAAACACATCACTTCCTACTCCCTTTTTAGCTTCCTCCCCAACACACTGGCAGAAACCTCACAAGTGCATGCAGCTACGCTCCCTGCAATCCCCTTTTCCTTTGGGAAATTCTGCTCTCCCCTGTTGGACAACTTTTCACTCCAGGGCTTCAAATTTAATAAAAAGTCTGGCAGGACAGACTGAGTTCAGTCTCAATTTTCCTGTGAGAGAGAAAGCACCTTCATTTTTAGGGATGTGCCAAGGAGCAGCACCCACCTCTGACAACGCTCCTGGGTTTGTATCTTATACCACCACTACCTACCTAAAGTTAATGCCTTTTTTTTTTAATTATTATTTTTTTTAATTAGCTGGGACAGACAGATTAGTCAAAAAAACCCAACAACAACCACAAAAAACAACAAAACAAAACAAAAAACAACAACAACAAAAAACCCCCACACCAAAACAAAAAAAAAACCCAACACCAAAACACAAAACCCCACCCAAAAAACCCCCCCAAACCCTAAAAAAACCCCAAAAAAACCCCCAAAACTACCCAAACCAAAAACCCAAAGCAACAAACTTCTATCCAACTTAAATGTTGATTTTCATTAAACTTTGAAGAACTGATTCTGTACAAAAATGGAAGAAGGTTATTCTGGCCAAGTATTTAAAATCAAAACAGTATCATGAGACTGGCCTGAGCTGACAACAGAAAAAATACTGCAAGGTTGATATGAGAATCAAAGAACTCAGAGCAGCATGGGCTCAGTGGAAAATAAGCCTGGCTGAAGTAATCTGATTATGATCCAATCCTATAAACTAAAAATAGTTATTGTTAATATTCAATTCAGTATCTGCTAGATTTTTTTTGACTAGAAAGCAGCCTGGAGAGAAAGGAAGCAAATGAGACAAGCTTGGCCAGACTTTGAAAGCCATGAATCTGCAAAATGCTTGAAGAGGAACAAATGTGAGCTCTCAGTATGCCAACAGGAGGGATGAAAAGACAATTGGATAAGGGGAAAGTGCCATTATTATTTGTCTGGAGTGATGGGAATGCTGCTGCAACAAGGAGCAGCACACTGCAGTAGCTCAGGAATGACAGGTTAAAATGACAGAATCCAGAGAGGCCCCAAGCAGTGTTCAAAGGACTAATGGGCATGGTGAAAGAAAAGCTAATTGCAATCTAATAGCCTAATTTATTTAGCTTACAATTTAAGCTTATTAATTTGCTTATCTTATTAAGGCAAGGACTGAGAGATTCTAAAGTACTGATTTTGGGAATAAAAGGGTGATAACACAAATATTTTCTGTTTAGTAAGGACACATCAACAGGTAGGAGCTGAAGCTCTGTAGTTTCAAAGCCAAAATTAGAAAAAATGTGACTAAATACCACTGAAATGGTTAAGATTATAATAATGTTTTATTTAAATAATGTGTGCTTGTACTCATCACCAGGAATTAGTTCACAAAAATCATAAGGTATCTAATCAGAAGTATCCTGTCTTTGTGCCACTGTCACTTTCATATGCTTTAGTCTTTATAAAATGGAACCTTATAACAAAAAGATAGTTACAAATTCCCTGCTTGTCCAGAGACCATGCAGAAAGATGAGGAGAAAAAATTATCTGGAAGCAAAAATAATCTGAGACCTTGACTAAAGTCCATTAACCAAACCCAGGGACCAAAGTCCAGGAAGGCAGAGGTGCAGAACAGAAACCAAAAACTGAATCAAACTATTGCACCCTCCTCTGCACCCCAGAACTGTTGCTGAGCATGGCTGAGTGCAGCTCCAAGAGATTTCAGGCAGGATGGACTGCAGCTCAGGATTCCATCCACTCTCTCAATGCTGCAGCAATTAAACCACCTCTTCAGACTGACATTGATTGCAGGATCACAAATTAGTTATATTGTTAGTTAGGCATCCTAGGGAACCTGCACATCTCCTCTCCCCTCTTGGACCAATTTTTCTCTAATCACTTTGGAAATCACTGGTCAATTTGACCCGTTTTTCTTAGTGGTCTCTCAGATAATTAAGTTTCCAAGATTGCTGAGCAGAGAGGTGGACAGGTAGATGATGACACAGTCCTGGTTGTGGCCAGGACAGATTTCCCTTCTGCAGTAGCTGGGAGGGGGCAGGTCCAGGACACAGAGGTTATCCTGTACCACCTCCCAGCCCTGCTGAGGGCAGGGAAAGGGAGTCTCTTCCAGGGAGAAAAGGGGTGTTCTGAGCATTCTGCATGTGAATCATTTGCCTGTTTGTTCTCTTATCTCATCGCTGTTTCTTGCTCTTATCTCAGCCTGTGATCTTTGCCTTTTGTGCCTCTCTCCTCTCCAGCCCAGGCAGGGGGAGGGGGTCAGGGAGAGCCTGGGCTGCTCTAAACTGGGGAATCCCATCCTTGAACCACAGCAGCCTCACAGCCCAGCGTGAGCTCCCGAGATAACCACACATCTGCCGAGGGGCTGGGAACAAATGGATCTGAGCATTCCCTGTGTGAGGCAGGAGCCGCTGGTCACAGTTCTGCTTTGTCTGTTCGTGTGGGTGTGGTACTCCCGAAGTGCCACCATCGTGCCCTTTTTCAGAGCAAGGAGAGGGGGCAGGGTGGCTCCCCTGCTGTACTGGGGGTGTCATTTTATGGCACGATAACATCGACAGCAGTGAGGGTCATTCCCATGGGTGCTCAGTGCTGTTCTCCTGCCCTTAACTCGGCACTACCTTTGGGAATCCATTAATAATCATACACAGACTGTGGGGGGACAGGACAGAATTATTTTCCCCAGCTTCTCACCCCCATTTCCTCCTTCAGGCCCGTTACCAGTTTTTGAGGGCTTTTAATTTCCCTTGGATGTTAAGTACACGATCCATGTGGCAGAAGTTGGCATGGAGCTGGCCACAGCCATTGGGAAACTCCCTGGCAAAGATGTCAATGAAATGAGAACAGACTCCTTAACTCTGGCAATATGAAGATCATCTTTTTCCTCCCTCTCAACCAGTGGAAGCACTGACCAAGACTGTGGACAGATCAGATTGAGCAAACTAGGAAGTAAAACTCCCATGTGGACACCAGTAGGGACCAGACTCACTGGTACTGGGAACAAGCTGCCCCCAGTCTGAGAGGGGACACACCATAAGGTAACTCCTGGTTTTACCTGCATGGTCACAGAGAGGACATGAAGAAGTGGGATGAAAACCCCATCTCTGCTCTTGCAGCAGGAGCACAAGAGTTGAGAGGAAGAACAACCACCACAGGAAATTGTTCAAGGATAAAATCCCCTCCAGTTTCCTGGGGACACGTCCTCAGATAGAATAAAAGGCTGATGCTATTTCACATCCTCTTGAAAAGACCTCTGGTTCATATTTGCAAGAAGAGAGAAACAAGTACCATGATTAGAACTAGAGGGGCCGTGCCCCCAGCCAGGGGAGAAAAGGGACTGTTGGATCCCTTGGGCTGTGTGGATCCATGGTCTGGCACACCAGACACACAAGAATTTAAGGATTTAGTTGACACCAGCACACAATGTCCCCCGATACCACTGAGATCTGTCGGGGCAGAATCCATCTCTGTTTCTGGGGAGGCAGGGGATCCCAACAGCTGATTGTACCAAAAGCTGAAGTGAGCCTGACTGGGAATAAATGGCAAAACACTCCAATGTGACTGGCCCAGAGGCCCCAGGCACCCTTGCCATGGATCACCTCAGGAGAGAGTATGTCAAAGTCCTAAAAGAGCTGCTATGTAGACAGAGAGAATTCGACAGCTGAATTCCTTGTCTGGTCTCTCAGAGGACCCTTCTGCTGTGGGACTGATGAGGGATGAAGAACAAGCACTGATCACCACCACAGCAGTGTCCTGTGGGACCCCATCCATGGATGGGCTGTGGACTGGGGAGCTGGGAGTGCTCAGCAAGACCTGCTCACCCTTTAACAGCCCTACACAGCCAGAGTGTCAGCCCAATGCAAAGTGCAGACTGACAGGGGACTGTGGTGGCCTGAGTGAAGTCACACCATTACTGAGAGCTGGGTGTGCCCCAGGGGTGGGAACACAGCTCCACTTCTTGTCATGGACTGATCCAGACTGTGCTGGAGAAGGAGGAGGCTCCAGAACATTTACAGCATTGATAACATCATTGCATGGGAGAGCAGGGCAGAGGAAGGCTTTGATAAAGGGGAGAAGATAATCCAAATCCTCCAGGATTTGCTTTGTGATAAAGGGCCTCACTGGAGGTTTTGGGAGGATGCACACCCCAGAGGACAGTCAGATTGTCAACTCCCTCCATCTTGTGATGTGGAAGAAAAATTATTTCAAGTGGGGCCCTGAGCAGCAACAAGTTTTGAACAAACAAGAGGTTGTTCAAGCAGTAGCCCCATGGCCAGTCAGGACAGGACAGGATGTAACAAACATTCTCTACAGCCCAGGAGAATGGTCCTGCCTGGCCTGTCTGGTAAAAAGTACCTGGGCAAACTTGAGGACCCTTCTGGGGTTCTGGAGTCAGGGATACAAAGGATGCAAGGCCTGCTACACCCAAACTGAAAATGAGATAATCCTGGCAGCCTGTGACGAGGTTCATCTGCCTCCAAAGTGACTGGCATGAAGCAGCTTCTCCTGGAACCCTGACTGCCAGTGCTGGGCTGGATGCTCAGAGGGAAAGTGCCTTTCACACATCATGCCCTGTGAGCTCCTGATGCAGTTTGCAACCACCCAACAGCTCACCAGCCCTCCTGCCCTGGAAAACATCTAGGACTGACAGAACCCACAGCCATGGACTAAATGAACCCAACAGACATCCTGAGGGATGGCCACTGACTACAGAAATGATACCTGTACCTGTGGGAGATGTGTGTGTATATATATATANGATACCTGTGCCTGTGGGAGATGTGTGTGTATATATATATATATATATATATATATGTAAATACAAATGTATGTACCTAGTTGGAAGGTGCAGGAATTGGACACGAGTACATGGTATAGAACAGGGGGTAATGCCCTGGTTCCAGCTAGGACAGGGTTAATTTTTTGCAGTAACCAGGACAGGGCACAGCCAGGATACTGAGGTTATTCTGTACCACCTCATGCCACTGCCAAAAGAAAGGAGTCTCTTCTGGGGNGTTGATCAAGCAGTAGCCCCATGGCCAGTCAGGACAGGACAGGATGTAACAAACATTCTCTACAGCCCAGGAGAATGGTCCTGCCTGGCCTGTCTGGTAAAAAGTACCTGGGCAAACTTGAGGACCCTTCTGGGGTTCTGGAGTCAGGGATACAAAGGATGCAAGGCCTGCTACACCCAAACTGAAAATGAGATAATCCTGGCAGCCTGTGACGAGGTTCATCTGCCTCCAAAGTGACTGGCATGAAGCAGCTTCTCCTGGAACCCTGACTGCCAGTGCTGGGCTGGATGCTCAGAGGGAAAGTACCTTTCACACATCATGCCCTGTGAGCTCCTGATGCAGTTTGCAACCACCCAACAGCTCACCAGCCCTCCTGCCCTGGAAAACATCTAGGACTGACAGAACCCACAGCCATGGACTAAATGAACCCAACAGACATCCTGAGGGATGGCCACTGACTACAGAAATGATACCTGTACCTGTGGGAGATGTGTGTGTATATATATATATATATATATATATGTAAATACAAATGTATGTACCTAGTTGGAAGGTGCAGGAATTGGACACGAGTACATGGTATAGAACAGGGGGTAATGCCCTGGTTCCAGCTAGGACAGGGTTAATTTTTTGCAGTAAC
>VXBR01010627.1:270079-297709 GCA_013400215.1 Cisticola juncidis
AGGGCACAGCCAGGATACTGAGGTTATTCTGTACCACCTCATGCCACTGCCAAAAGAAAGGAGTCTCTTCTGGGGAGGAGGAGCCTCCTGGTCGAGTAAGGAGCAGGAGGGAGTGGGGGTAAGGCTGCTCTGAGCATTTTGCATGTGAATCACTTGCCTCCCTCGTATACTTTCGTTATTAATATCGTTGCTGTTCCTGTTTCTTATCTCATTGCTGCTTCCAAGAAAGTGTTGTCTCAGCCTGTGATCTCTGCCTTTTCTGCCTCCAATTCTTCTCTCCATCCCACTGCAGGGGAAGGGGGACCAAGTGAATGGCAGTGCAGTTTGGAGAATCTCAGTGAGAGCACTAAATTCAGGAATATCACCCCTAAACCACGACAGACTTGCAGACTGACATCTCCACAAAGGCAGGCACAGAGCCTCTGCCATCACCCACTGCCCTTAGCAGCAGACACTGCCCAGGGCTCTGAGGAGGCACCACCACTGCCAGCATTGTCCTGTCAGCACCTCAGAGATTATCTGAGGGCACGGGAGGGAGCTGAAAGCTCGACAGGAAACAGTTTAGGAGACCCCCGTGGTGGGGGTGCTGTAAAGAACTGCAGCTCCCACTGTGGCAGTGTGAGGACACACTGGGTGTGCTACTCTGATCTGACAACAGAAACACAGGAAGGTCAGAACCACCTTTTTTCTCACCAAATTCTTCCCACACCTCTGAACCTGACAAAACAGCTGTAGGAGGAATTCACAAAGTCAGCTCTCTAGTGAGCCACCACTATCCCTGTATTATCCTGGACTCAGTCAATGGTATAAAAGCTAAAAACCAATTTAAGTCCCAGATTAATAATTCAAATTATTTCAGAGAACAGAACATGCCTGTCATAATCAAGGAGAGAGCAGAGGCATCCTAGATCTGATCTGTTTTGATAAGAGGCCAGATCTTCACAAACTAACAGCAGTGTTGAAGAGTTGCATACGTAAGAGCTTGGCTGCTCAACAGTGTAAATTGCTCTAGTAAAACACATCTGCCACCCACTACTGCTTTCTTCTAAATCCCTGGATTTGCAAGGAAGGACGTTCTCCCTGCTTCCTCCTGCTGTATCACTGACACAACCGCGTGTGATACAAAATGCTAAGAGGAGACAGTAACTATTTCTACCCTTTAAGAGCTGCTGTAAACTCTGATATTTTCTGAATGCCTGAGCTGCAACTTTAGGGTTCCATTTCATCGATAGCCTCAGGCTGAGAGCAGCTGTGCACAAACAGTCTGACCCTTACAGAGCTGCTCAGCATCTCCAGTGCTTCACCCAAAATGCCCAGCAACATCACTGAGATGTTAGGGACACTTCTCTCTCTCGTTTTATTTTAGAAAACAGAGCAAGCTGGCACAAAATGGGAATTCTGCACTTCCCACTGTGACCTACACATCCAAGCAGAATCCTTTGGGTTCAGCATGAAGAGAATGACTGGGTACAGATCCAGGACCCTGCTCCTGTCTCCAGGCTGTTCTACAGGACAGGGATGACTCAGAATTTCCGGCCATGCCATCCCAAGCACCCTTTACTTCCTTCTTTTATGGGCCTCACCAGAAACAGCCACTTCATACTCCATTATTAGATTAAGCCTTTAAATCCCCTGCCATCAAATTACCACACCTACCTCAAATCTGTGCTTTCAACACACGAGCTGGTTACAACGCTCAGCATTTTGTTCCCCTTTTCTCTCTTCCCATCCACTGAAATGTTTTTACAAGCAGCACGTCACCTTGCTTGGCTTAAATAGTTTTAACTTTCTTCATTTGGATCTTTATTCTCTCTTTCAAGACAAGGAAGTCTAACAGTTGGGTGCTTCAGATGCTCAGAAGTTACGAACTGAACTCCTCAAAGTGCTGTGAATGAAGGAGTCAATCTGCTCTAGGTAATGGAAGACCTAAGAAATTCAGACTGGCAGGCAATTCAGCTGCTTTTAATGCTGTTAGTGGTTGTGAACAAAGACAGGGCTGCTTTCATAACGCTGATTCTGCCTCCCAGAGAGGTAACACAGAGACAGGGACCTGTGCCATGCCATGTGCACACCTCACCATGGATCCCAGGTGAGCAGAACACACACTCCAGAGCTGCTGTGATCTGGCATCAATCCTCTGCAGTTAATCCCTCCTCAGCCCTGTGTGCTGCTGCCACCACTCCCTGAGTGCTTTGCTCACACACTCAGCTCCAAAGAGCAGCTTTGCAGCAGGCACAGGCTGAGGACTTTGCTCTTTGCACTCTTATCTCCCTCTGGAATGAGGCCCAAAGCTCCGGCACGAAGCAAGGTCCACCTCACCCATTCCAGCATGAGACAGGTCCAGGAGGAATTCATGTTCACAGGTCCAGGAGGAATTCATGTTCACTTGTGAGGGGAAAGACAGGCTTTCTTTACTACACTGGCATCATCTTGCATCTGTTTACTGACAAAAAAACCCCTAAGTCTCTACTAATTGCTATTTCATCCTATAGTAGTGTGTTCCAAAAGAAAGTCACCATGGTGCTTGGAATGTATATGCCAGAGGGACAGATGGAGAGGCAAGGAAAAGATTAATCATTTCATGGCAGAAAGCCGGTGGTGTTACCAAAAAAAAAAAAAAAAAAAAAAAAAAAAAAATAAATTTCCAGGGAAAAAATGGGGGNGAATTCAGTCTCAGTGCAAGAATGGTGGCAATGATGTTATCTGAACTGAGGTGAGAGCGCTCACCTAAACCAACCTGCAGGTTTGGCAGCTTGACAAAATGTTCAGTTAAAAATACTCACTTTTAAGTCAGTAACAAGAAAGTCTTAAAATGTAACATTTCAAGAATCAGTTTGGAGAATTAAATCATGATCTGGCTACCACAGCTCAGAGGAAGCCAAGCTCCAAGTCTCCCATCATTTTAAGCTAATTGCTATAACCAAGGCCTACCACAACAGATTCATGAAGCAATTACTGTCTTGTTCTTCAGCAGTAAATTAACTCAAATTAAAATACTCAAATGTCCAGGAATAACTGTAATTTACTTCATCCTTTAGTACTAAAATTTGGTAAAAGTAGAAATAAAATTTTAAAGATCCCATTCAAAAGAAGCCAGGTGTTTTATTACCACTTGTAATAAGATGTGAAATTCTCTTCCAAGCATTTCACAGAGGCCAAAGAAGAACTCCAATATTGCAAGGCCTTTTAAAAAAATGAACTCATGTCTCCCCACAATTACTGAAATATGAAAGCCAAAATTTTATGGGAAAACCTTTTTTACAAATGACTGGATATATAGAGAACAGATTCTTAATATGTTTAACTAGAACTTTAACTTTCTTTTCTCAGGAAAAGAAAATCAAATGATCATATGCTTACACTGTATACATGCCTGAAGAAAGAAAATGTCTCCACAATTCTGCACAAGCCTGAGTACAAACACAATGGAATCTACTACAATTTCTGCACTCAGCATCACTGTTGTACTTATGAATCAAAATAAAGCTTAGAAGGTTTACTTTGTAATGAATGTCACCTCTGCAAACAACTGCTTCAAAGCTCTAATGGATAATTAGCCACAATTGATCAATGCATTCCAATTGCTTCAAGAGCTTTTAGAAGTGCCAAGCAGAGCAAGTGGCTTTCTCCAGATAAACAAGAATTATTCTTAGTATACAAGAACAGAAACTTAACCAGAACCACAAAATTAACTGTAGATGTTTCAAAGGATTGTTTCATCAAGAAAATCTGTTTTGGATGTGAAGAATAATTCAACAATACTTATAAGAGAATTTGAAAGGCTGAAATTCAGTGAAGATATGCCTCAACAGATACTCAGTTGTATATTCACAGGCCAAAATTTTTATGAGTTAATACCAGGAGAAGCTTCAGCGTGTACTAAAACCCATTTATGGTCACACCAAAACAGGTTCCAAACTGAGTATCCCTGTCCTCCTCTAGTTCCTGCACTTCATCATCATTAACCTGAATTAAAGTTTAGGAGCAGTAGTGATAGGCCAGGGGGAATGTCTTCAAAGAGGGGAAATTTAGATTTCACATGAGAAAGGAACTCTCCCCTGGGAGGGTGGGCAGGCCCTGGCACAGGGTGCCCAGAGCAGCTGTGGCTGCCCCTGGATCCCTGGCAGTGCCCAAGGCCAGGCTGGACAGTTGCAATTAGCAACCAGCAATTGTGCTAGTAAGAATTCAGAATTAGTTTTTGAGATATGGAGGAAAAATGTGTATTCAAACATATTTTCTACTTTAAATGTTAACCAAGGTGAAGAATAATCTGCCCACTACAAATCTGGGCATGCTTTGTGTAGCCTCTTGTATTGAAATTTTAACCCCCTATGGAAATTAATGCAGCAGCCTGGGACAGTGAAGGTGTCCCTGCCATGGCAGGGGTGGCACTGGATGGGCTTCAAGCTCCTTCCAACCCAAACCATTCCAGGATTCTGTGATTCTATAAATGCAGATTTCTGTATCAAATTCAACCCCAAGTCTGCACTCCTTCCTTTCTTTGCTGTCCTGTGGATCTCAGCCTTTCAGGCTGTGAAAAAAGAATTTGCCAGCTGTGTTTGCCAGCACCTCAGCAGCTCAGAAGTGCCTATAGTGGGCTGGACACAGCCAAGGAAAGGGAGAGCACGTCATGCTCCAAAAATTCAGCATTAGAAGGAATAAGCTGTTTTGGTAAGAGAAAACAGTAGCAATATTTAAGAAGTTTTTTTCCCCATTTATCTCCCAGCAGCTGGCCCAGGATACACTATCAGGCAGCCCATGGAATGGGACATTCCACAGAGGTGGCAGAAAAGGCAACAGTAGCTCTGAGGAGAAACAGCAACAGGAAAATATCTGCAAATATAACGAAAAGAGATATTCTGTGTCCTTCCTTTACAATGTATACGCTCCTTGGGAGACATGAATCCTAAAGGAAAAGGGGAAACCCTAAAGGGACAGGTTGTGTCTCTGAAAGTAACTATTCTTTTTCACTGCAGACCAGGGAGAAAAATCAAATAGGCAAGAAACAAACTCACACTACAGGTTACATTAACTACATTAAAAGAAACAAAAATCAATATTGCTTACTCCAAACAACCACTTAGCACAAATGTCACAGCCTGACATTAAAAATGGGGAATTGTAACTATAAATAATTTACACTGTTAAAATAATTTTGAATAACTTTAAGAGCCAAATATATTTGTTTTGAAACACCACAGTGACTTCAAGCACTGCTGTGACATTTGCAGTCCTTGTATAGAACATGCTCTCCTTGAAGATTTAACAATACCCATGGAGCTAGTGAGACAATTCTGATCAGGCTTTTAAACCAGCCAAGATCTGATGGTTGTCTTTAAACAGGATTAAAATTGAACAGTTTAACAAACCAGGCCTGTGCACACATTCCTGCCTGACAGCAGCTGCACAAAGGATGATCCAGAAATGCTTTTTAACCCAAGATGCCCCATATCAGACTAAGGGAGCCACCACTGTTTGTTCCAAGAGAGAAATCTCATCTTCAACTGGTGGTGTTCCAGCACTTGTCCATTACCCGGGTACAAAGATCCTCCCGTCCTAAAAGCAGTTATTTAATTAAGTCAATTTGCCAAAAGCTTCAAAGGGCATTTGTTTTGCTTCCAAAACTCCCCTGACAAGCAGAGCAGCCATGCAGCCAGGACAGCATTGTCCTGCAGTCAGTCAGAGAACACAAATCCTTTCCATCCAAAACAGCAGCAGAGTGCTAAAAACATTTATTTACCACTCTCTTCAAAAAATCTATTTCATTTCTTTTGGCAAGGATGGTCCTGTATTTAACATGTTGTATTTTCATTATGATTCATTCTAAAACAAAGGCACTGTTGAACCCTTTTTAGGGCACAGGACACTCATTTCCCAAACCTAAACAGGACTTGTGCATGGATACCAAAGAACACATCCAGCACTTTGGGATCTGAGCATCCTCAGAACACATAAGCACAGACAATTCCAGGTGCTACTTACAGGTAGTTTTTGTAGCACCAGGAGCTCAAAATCATCTCAAGTACTTATTAATCTAAATCTCAATTCTGCAAAGTATTCCTGAGTTCAAAAATCATCTCAAGTACTTATTAATCTAAATCTCAATTCTGCAAAGTATTCCTGGCCTTAGAATTAAAGCCACTGCTTGGATTACACACAAACAGTTAAAACACAAGCAAGCTTGGTGTGCCACTTCACAGTCACAGTAATTTCTGGAGTAAATAAAAATACTCTTTACTGTCATAGCAAGAAGGAGGAGGATGAGAAGGAGAAATAAGCATGTACTATTTACAGCCCATGGACACAGCTACAGCAAACTGATGTCGCACACAAATGGACTTCAACTTCCAAACAAAAACCAACAGGTATTTCCTCCAAACATTCACAGGAAGAAAGGAAAATGCCATTGTATTCTGCCATTCCTTATACTCAACCCTGCAGAGTAAACCAGCAATTGTGGTAGTAAGAACTCAATGATTTTTTGACATATGGAGGAAAAATGTGTATATTTTCTAGTTTAAATGTTAATCAAGGTGAAGAATAATCTGTCCACTACAAATTTGGGCATGCTTTGTGTAGCCTCTTGTATTGAAATTTTAACCCCCTATGGAAATGAGTGTATTTCAAAATTCCAGAGTGCAACTTCCCAACATAATCCTATGTTTTGCCTGATGGTTGAAGTGTCCTGTTTTCCTCAACAAAGCGTTTTTCTCTTGTGGAAGCTGCAGAGGGAGAATTGCCTCCTCTCACTGCTGCCACTCCTGATCCATTTCTCAAGAAGGCTGACACAGTTTACCAGGCTCTCTGTAATCTTCCAAGTTTCCTGCACTTTTTCCTAAAGGAACAGAACCCCAGCATTTCATTTCCAGACCATAACACTGCCTGCTTTGACACATTCCTGTATCTCCTTCCAGTTACAGGATTCCCAATATAACCACAGCTCACTGTCAAGCACAAATACTAAGTTTATCTTTTAAGTAAGGGCAAACTTTGAGACCTGCTAAAAGGTCTTTTCATCAGAAAGGCTCCTGTGAAATCATATCTCCATGCATGATTGGAGTCTATTAAGAAAATTACTGTGACAAAGACATTTCCTTCTGACTGAAGGAAGCAGGCATTTCGTAACTTCTACACACCAACATTTCAGTTGGCAGGTTTTCCTCCCTCCCAACATCTGAGTCATTTTTGTACCTGGGTATTAAAAACCCCAAACTACAAACAGCAGCAGGAAGATTTGTGAAAGCAGCCTGAAAACTAGAAAGAAAGACGTCACCTCAGTTACATCTGTCAGTAAGGACCTGGGAGTTTCTGTCATTCTGACTAACCTGAAACAACGCTGTAAATCTTGCTTTTAATCAATGGCTTCCAAAGGAACTGGTGGATCTGTTAGTTTCACTCCCAAAACCTTCTTTCAGATAAACTTCTTAGAAATAATTCCCACTCTAACAACAAAAACTGAAGAATTACAAGACTTTAACCAATATAATTGATGGTTAATGACAAAAACCTTAATGTTCATGGTGTGTTATCACAGCAGAAGATAATGACACAATTCTGCTCTGAAGAGATCCCATAACACTTCATTTTGTCAGCTGGCTGATAAGCAGTGCAAGTGCACAGAGAGGCTTTTGGGTGTGAAGCAGGAGGAGACTGAGCTGTGCTTTGTCCCCACCAGGGCTGGGTGCTCTGTTTCCTGCAGCCCTGGAGCCAAACTGAACCTTGATACCTGCACAAACCCCAGCCAAGAGACTATCGCTGCAAAGATCTTCAATGACATTGCACAACTGCAAACAAGACTTAACTCATGTACTAGAAACAGGAAACAACTCAATTTCAGGTGCCAGCAGTAAGAGTTGTGGGAAGAGAGCTTTTGAAGTCACTAAATCTCTTTGACGTATCAGCAAACTCATCTGTGGAGCGCCACTTTCCACGGTCATGTTTCAAAACAAAACTGCCTCCGAGACTTTCATTTTACTACGACTCAGTGAGTTCTGCTATTATGTGTTTCTCTGTATTTATAGCTTTCTTCTGCTGTATTATTACAAAAACACATATGTCTCTCCTTGGTAAAACTGCTGTTCCCGTGCTCCTTATTCATCAGAGAGTGGAGCAGCCGTGGTTGAGTCTGTAATGGTATTAGGAGTCCCCTGGAATTGGGAATCAGCACTGCTTGGGATATGATTTGGAGTGGCTACTGGTGTTTGCCAGAGGCATGGTCTGCTAGAGACAGGCAGCTTGGCAGCTGAGCATGGACAACTCCGTGGATGAGAAGCAAATTAACTGCAAGTCATGTTAAAACAATTCAGGCAGAATTCAGACAGATTGAGAGGCACCACAGAAACAAACAGCACCAGCAGTTTGCTAAAACACACAGAGCTGCAAAGGAATGAGAACATCTTCAGCTGACTTAATTCACAATCAGCAAGCGTATCTAAATCTGGTACTCAGCAAGAGCAACTGGGGGATCTGTTTAAATAAATAGTTGGCTTCGTTCTTTCTCATCACGAATTTTCCTTGCCACAGTTCCCTCCCAACACCCAGACAAGTAACATAACCACGTACACCATGTAAGTCCTGCTCTTTAACACAGCTCATTATCGTATTTAATTCACTCAAGATTAATTTCCAGCATCAAAACACCACTCAGTGAACAGCACAGGGAGCAAAACTGTGAATGTGCTTGTCCAAGGCACATGTATCAGACAGACACCCTGCCTGGAAACAACAACAGAATTCACTTATTTTACAGCTCAACACTAAAAAGCCCCAAGACAACGGGTTATTCTCTTGGTAGAAATTAAAAACGGTTTTACTCTTTTCTGAAGTTGACTTCTGGTAAGAGTTCCTCCTCCTCTTTAATCAGAATCTACTCTTACTGAAGCATACCCTGCCATGTGGCTCTTCTGACTGAAATAAAGTTGAAAACATGCACTGTCCAAACAAATTAGGCTAATACCATTTAGAGGAAAAAATTGTTCTGCACTCATAGGCAAAAATCCAGCAGAGCAGATCCAGTTTTGCACAGTTAGTGATTGTTTTGAGTCTGTTCAGGTTTGGATGTCAATCCCACTGCTGGTACCAACTTCCAGTGGGGCTTAAATCCCTTCAAAGAGGTAAGGAAAACTCATCACACAGCACTTGGAACTCTGTACATAAACTCCCTGCTACCTCCTGGAATTCTGCACTGCAAGTTCTGCCAGCCAGATCAGCTTCTCCATCAGTTTCTCCCTGCATGCAGGTTCTATTTCATATCAATGTATGTATTTTCCTTCAGAGTTTTCAAAATAGATAAACTGAAGTTACTCAAAATCTTTAATCTTCAAAAGGCATCCCAAAAAATGCCAACCAACCATTAATGTTGTAAACCTCATAATAAGGCATGAAAATAAGCAACCATTTCCTTCTCATCTCTTTATAGATTCAGTCTGACCAAACGATTTAAGCTTTTTCTGAGGCACAATGTTTGATTAAACTGGGTCTGCCTTTCAGGAAGAAAGCTGAACTTGGGGTAGGTTTAATGGTTCTATAAAGAAAAATACTTTGAAAGGAGCCCCCAGCAAGCCACATCTTCACTGCAGTTTAACAACAATACCTTCTGCACATTATCAGCCATGCACAAACCCAGATTTTTCCTTAATTTCTGCTGCTGGATACCAGAATATTCTTGTCAGAGTGACAGGACTCTGAAGTTATTGAAAAAAAAGTGATTCCTTTTACAGGATTGTATAAGAGCTGGAAACACATGGAAAAGAAAACACTCAAGAGTCCTCCCATCTGAATGGGACTTTACCACTTCTTAAGGTAAAAAGCAGAAGCACCAGTGAGGGGAATCACTGCCCAAAACTCTTAGCACAGGGCAAAAAGGAAGCCTGAGAACCACACAAAATAAACGGGGACTTCCCAAATTTTTCTCCCAACTTTCCACAGGCTTTGACAGCTGTACAAGGACATGGGGAATGCAAACTCATCCAAAGAAACACAACTTCAAGCCCTTGCCATCCACAAGGAGCAATGGGAAGGTTTCATCTCCTTCATTTGGAAAGGATGAGCTCCCACAGCAACAGGAGAGGGTTAGGCATGGGCAGGTCTCCAGTGAAGTGCTCATTCCTATGGAAGCACTGCCCATCTGCTGAGCTTTGCTACTGCTTATCACATCCAACAACCAACAATCTTCATAAATACACCTCTAACAAGATGGTCTAGGTGGTTTGAACACAATTCTTGACTTGATGGACTCAACAAAAAACATGGTACAACACAAAAGGCAATTCATTACTGCTGGAAATGGCTGTGACAAGATGATCCATTCTTCTACTCACATCAAGTAATAATTGTTCAAAACAAATTCTTTCCTCTTTAACACTGATTTCCTAAAGAACTTCAACCCAGTCCAATAAAAATTCTCCTTGTAGTGTCATCCAAGGAAACAGGGCCACAATGCCACAACTGCAAGCAAATTGTTACAAGAAAGGAGCTGCCAGTGAGGGGAGCAGAGACAGATACACAATATCATGGAAGAGAAGGATCCTCAGGGGTTTCCAGGTACCTCAGCAAGTCAAAATCACCCATCTTTGGGTGAAATCTATGTGAAATCTATGAAATCTGTTTCACAGATGTGAAATCTATGAAATCTTTGCTCGCATCTCTATAGACTGAGGAAGTATTTTGCTTCAATCTCTCCCTGCCAATGGAAGAATAATTGATATCAGCACCTTCTTGCCCTCTGACACTGGGAATTGGTTATTTTCCATTTCTGTTTGAACAGATTAGGGGTAAGGTTTATCCCCACCTTGGCTCATGCAAGCACAGGAACATGAGCTGCAGTCACCCTGCTCAGTCCTGCCTTAAAATAGCAAGTCCAGACCAAAATTAACAATCATGACTGGTGATGATCCAGATGAAATGAATCCTGGCAATTTCTGAGATCAGGTGAAGGGGCCAGATTCTGGATATTTTTCCTTCCTTTTCTCTTAACAGAAAGAATGCTTATATAAACACACCACAAGAAACTAAACCAGAAAGAGGAATGGATTGATTAGTCACATACTAAAAAAGGATTAGAACCAACCACCACAGAAGCAAGGTCTTGCCCAACAAAACTGGTCCCAAACCATAAAGGGTCACAAGTTCCCCACACTGCACATAAACACAGTGAATTGAGAAAAATGGGCTACTCAGCTGTACTTGAACAAGGTTAGTCGGAGATGCACATCACTTATTTTTAATGTAATTGGAAGATCTCGCTTTAAAAAGTTCTTTCAGGTATTTTTTCTGCATTTGTATTTCACAGCTCTTTTTTTCCCTGAGGATATTGCTACAGTCATCACTTAGAGAATTTCCTTCCAGCCTTGATACAGTTCTTCAAGCAGGATGGCAGCTACATTTTAATCCACTGAGCCAAGTTGGGCAGTATCAGGTAGATCAGCTGCCTCACCACTTTTATTACAGCTCTTTAAAGCTTTTAATCTGTACACATTAAGTGGCAAACACCAGGGAATCAGGAGGTGAAAACACAAACAAACCCACATTTTCCTTCAGCAGAAATTTCAGTTTCAGAAGAACAGACAACCTAACTGAAGTGTTTCTTTACTTTTCTTAAAAGCTTTCCTGGAGCATCAATAAGAAAAAGCTAACACACAATCATGGCTGGTAATCCTATTAGGACAATAAACTGGGGGATGGGGAGAGACTGGAAAAGGACACCAATCTTCAAATGCCAACTAAGGAAAATGGCAAAAATAGAGAACGCTGCTGCTTGGCACAAAAATTCAGGGGGCAAGTTTTAAAGTGGAAACACAAAATCTTTGTGTAAAACACTGAGCTCACCTGCCCTCTTTACTAAGAGAAAAATAATATATATATAAAGTAAAACTTTTAAAGAAACACAATCCTTTTAAGCTTCATATTATTCAACAAGAGGTGGAGCCCTGGAAAACACCAATTTTCTTGTTTTATTTGGCCAAGTTTTTAAAATTATTTTCTTTTAAGTGCACCTTCAAAGAAGCACCATTTTATCACTTATGCTCTGTCATCAAACAGTCACTTCACTATTCCTTTCCAATTTATTCCTTGATCAAACCAACTTTACTTTGTGTCTTGCACATCTGTAAACTGAGGGAGTCACCTTTTCCTGAGCTGGTGAATCCATTTGCAGGTGGCAACAGGCTAAGCCTGAAGTCCTTGAAATCTGGAATTTCTGTGAGATCTGGCCAGTTCTTTAGCAGAGGTAGGTTTATTTAAAATAAATCACAACCTGACCAAGAACCTCCTCCACCAAGCTCACAGACTCAGTCAGGAAGTCCTTTGCTTTGGGGTACTTCTACTTCAGTAAATTCACATAGAAAAATCAGTAGTTTCACATAAAATCGAGTAGTGACTAGGAAAAATCTACTCCCAAGAACTTAAGTCTCTGTAAGTTCACAGAAATAAGCCAGATAAATAGAATTCCTCACTCTTCCCACTAATTTCAAAGGAAAACAAAAGAAAGATAAGCCGACTCTCTTTCAGTGCAGACCAATCAGCTTCCACACAAAAAAAATAGCTGTCTCCAGCCTCCAAAACAGTTATGTCAACTTTCAGATGCTCTGACCTTCACTCAACACAAGTATCTCTTCCTTAAGCAGAAGCATCTCTTCACTGCAGAGAATGCTGTTCGTGGTTTTTATTAAAAATAAAATTAAATTAACTATACAGTACTCCACAATGCTGTGAGAATCTCTTCAGAGTACAGGACACACACTTTCATGTCAGACAATGCAGTTTTGTCCACAATTACTAACACATCAATTAATTAATATTTACATGTTAATAAACTACAGTGACAACAGCTAGTGATGTATGAATAGATAAAATGTCAGAGATAAAATTTGACTTTTTTCTATAATCAGGACATGGTGGGTTTGCCATCAAAATTTCAAGAAGGAACTGTACCAAAACAACCCAGACAGATAAGGCAAGTGCAGGAGGAGCAGCAGTCAAAACACTGCTCTAAACTCACACCTGGAAAACAAGGAACTAAAAAGCAATAACTGTATCTAACAGGGAGCCAGGGCAGTGCCCTGTGACAGAGGCAGATATTTCCAGGTATTCCCTGCCCTGATCCTCAAAGGCCACCAAATTAGGCTCTTGCCCTTCCCTTTCACAGTTTCCATTAGCTTGGCAACCTATGTGAAATCTGATGTTTCCAGATCAGTTCCTCCATATTTAAAGAACATTCTCTGCTGACAGTGGTCCCTGACAAGAGCAGCAATTGCTGCCCCTCTCCCTTCAATCCCCAAGTGTTCACACAGCTTTAGAAGATGGCATTGTCTGGCAGCTAAATTGAGATCCTGTGCATGAGAAATCATCTGCTTCCTTTCTGCAGGATTATGCTACTCTTTTCTAATTACTCTCCAACTTTCAGCTTCAAGGATGTCTTTTTCAACAAGTGCTTTCATTTTTGATTACATGGGAAGTACTGCTTCAATTAACTCCTTTTCACAATACCACTGGTGACTGAAATGGGTAACTACAGACTCAAGAAAGCACAATCCTTTAGTTCTGTCCCAGAAAAGGATCTACCGTGTTTCCTCAACACCTGTATGGAGAAAAGCAAGTGTAATAAATAGAATACAGTAAATGGCATGTACATACTTTAGTAATTGCTCCTGTCTGTGCTGTGTTCAGCCCGGTGTGCCCAGCCATCTGTGGAGATACTTGGGTTAAAGTCTCTGCCAGCACACTGCCTGCATTCCCCTGCATGGCAGGGGCAGAATATTGCATTCCTGCTCCCCTTCCTCTTCCAGCTGCCCCAAGAGATCCATTCATTACCTGCCCTTGTCCTTGCTGAGGCTGATTCATTAAACTGTGACCAGAATTACTGTTGAGAAGGCTCTGGTGTGTCTGACTGAAATTAGTATTCATACATATCCCAGGTCCAGTCTGTGATGTCGCAGGGCTGCTCGTCACCATTCCCACTTGTTTTTGTGCTTGAGAGTTCAGGGTTTGGGATGCAGGTGTGGTAGGTCCAGAGGTGCTGGCTGCCTGCTTGGCCAGCCCCGGGGCAGAGGAGTCTCCCGGGTTGAGCGGGCTCTTCCCCATGGTGCCCAGGCTCCCGATGCCGGCGCTGTTGGGCTGGCCCTGCACCTGAGCCCCCACTCCCTGCTGCACGGGGCTGCTCGAGTTCACATTGACGATGCCTGGGTTCAAGGAAGGGCCGCTGCTCCCCCTCAGAAGCTCGGAGAGTTGTTTGTGTTTGGAAGCCGCATCTGGGACCAGGTTCCCGCTGCTGTTCAAAAGGCCCAACTCGCCATTGGGGATCAGCTCATCGGGAAGATCATTTTCCAAGTCAAACAAAGAGCCGAAATCTACGAGTTAAAACAGAAACACGGGTGAGAAAACATGACAAAGGAGTAGCTATAATATTTATCTTTGCTACTTTGTACCAGTGTTAATAACGACAGGCATTCAGGATGTCTTTACCCAAGACTAAGAAGTGAGTGAGGGTTCCTGTGATGTGAACCCCACAGCCTTTCAGAGCAGTCATCACACACAGCCATGCAGGGCACAGCACTGCCCAATAAACAGCTTTTCTGGCACGAATTTTGACCAAACAAAGCTTAAGAAAGCTAAGGTGGCGCGAATACAACGATCTAATCTAACACTTAAATTTCCCTTGTTTTGGCTAAAAGACGAAGGCAGGAGTAACATCAGATTTTTTTCCTATTGATTTACTCTCCCAAAAGAGCAATTACATCACCTTTTCCAATCTCCTCTGTAATCCCAAGCCACCACATTTCACCCAGCAATTCTACCTCAACCCTGTCATTTAAGTGCCAGAGAACATCTTCCAGCACTGCTTAAAAACTCACCAAAGAACAACAATGGTTTACTCAGCAGCCTGATCCCAGTCTCACATATAAAGTCATGTAAAATCAGTTTCTAGTCACTGATTTGTACCATGATCTGCTCCCTCAGAAGATCCCAAAAGACACTCAACATTTTCTCCTTGTAATGCCTCTTGAATCGAGTCACTGCTCAATTCCTGAACAGCTCAAATAATTCAAATTGCTCTGTAAGTGCCCAGCCCTCATTTATCATGCCCAATATTGACAGAGGTAATCCACACACTCTCCAGATGAGCAAAATAAATCAATCAAATCTTCATTAAGCCACTTGAAGGAACAGCTCTGCCTAGCTGCAACATCCAGACTAATAAAAAAGTGGTGGGGCGCCTTTTTTTCCCTTTAAGGCACCAGCTCAGGTTCACTAAAGTATTTTATTGTGCATCATAAGCAGTATCTGTGTAACAAGGTTGTTACCTCACTGTATACAGGTACTTCCATGTGAAAATAAAAGTTACATACTTGAAGATATAAGGACAGGCACATACAGCAATATTTAAAAATACCTAAGCAGACTAGCCTCAATACACGAGAGTAGCTGTTCAAACATGCAACATATCTTGGAAGAATTTTCCAGTCCAAGGATGTGAACTAAAACAATCACTTCTCACTGTAACATAAATGTGTGAAAGCTTTATTTTGCCCCCTCAGACAGCCCTGACAAATGTCAGTCTGTCACACTGAGCAACAAAACAAATTTTTTCCAGGTTAGAGCAAAGAAGAGTTCTTTACTGAAGAAGGACATTCCAAAAGCTTTATTGTTTTAAAGTTTAATTCACTATTCAACCACAAGAAGTTGGTGCAAGACCCAGGCTGCAAAAATGATGTAAGATGGTACACTGAAAAGAAACAACAAACCTCAAGCAACACATAAACTTTATCACAAAGCACAGATGCATCACAAAGCCACCTCTGCACACTTTAATATCAATGCATTTTATCAGCATTTCCAACTAAACCTAACTGAAGATGGGTTAATAAAAATGGTCGCATTGCAGACTTGCAATGACTAGTGAATTACACAAACAGGCACAGTAAACAAAGACAAAACCATTAAATTCTGGCTGTTTGGGCACTCAAAGCACCATGTCCTTCAGGGGCCCCACCCTGCCATCACCCACTGGGGTCAATCCTTCCAGGACTGCACGATGTTGGCTGTGACAAATACACCCTGCTCAGAACAGAGCCCCTTCCAAGCAGGCAAGGACCAAGTTAACATCTCATTTAGCAAGATCCATGAAAGTATTTTTAATTTCTCTGACTTGCTGCCTTTCCTTTCAGGTCTTTAGTTTATCTTTCCTGCTTGCCTTCTAGAAAAATTCCTGGTGTACTTTTGACTCCATGATCACTTCATCTCTCCTTTCCCACACAACCACTCCATGCTGCAGTCTGCCACTGCCTAAATATTTTGGTTTTACTCTCTCTCTTCCAAGACCTCCCCATTTCAGCCCAGAATGCCACTGGAGGAGGCTGCAGCTGGGGCCTGACCAAAACCATGTGCCTGAGCATCACTGAGGGTGGGACGGGCCAGGGCTGAGGCTTGGCTTTGTTAAAATGCTCTCCCCAAGTTCAAGGTTTACAGTGCTCATTCACACAACCTCCATAAATCCCACAGAAAGGTGTTCTTCCAAGCCTCTGCACCAAAACTGTCAATATTTCATGGACAGTAGAATATTTGTTAATTGTTTGTTAATAGAATAGAATTGTTAATAACAATAGAAATACTGTTAATATTTCACAGACAATAGATGTGTGGGTGCAGGGATAGGGGCAGAGAAGAAGAGATAAAATATGAAGGGGGAAGATGCTGCTGTGGCCTAAAGAGTAGTTTTTTCCAGCTGTATTTCAAAATGGGATGCTGGAGTATAAATGCTCAATTTGGTTTTTTTGCTTGGCTGGCTGGACTTGCAGTCTTGCCAGAGCCAGAACTGGAAATGTTTTTGCAGTTTACAAAAAAGGGTGAAGAAAGCATTTGGGAATATTGCCACTTAAAACCTGAAATGATCTACCACTCCTAAGCTCCTGTAAGAAGGCTGTACATTAAGGTTAGACATGGAAAATATACAGCTCTGCCAGCAGGAAAATAAAAAGCAGGTAAACAACTTAACACAATAGTCCTGTAAAAATTCACCAAGAATTCAATTGTTCATGCAATGATTAATCATCTTCTTTTATATTTCATCAGAGTCATGCACATTAAAAACAGCAACACAAGGCACATTTTACAACGGTTATAAAATACAACAGAAAACAGAAATCTACTTGAGCATGTCTGCAACAAATCCATAAAGATAAGAGATTGTCTTGGCAGTTATAAAAAGAATAAATATATTTACACACGTATAAAAATCTGCCATAATATGAACACGGTCCATTTCTACTGACAGAGAAATGAAAAGCAACTGCAGTCCCTCCATCCTCACAAGAACAGAACTGATCCCATTCTCAATGCTTCAACTGGTTCTCAGAGGCTGAAATCCAAGGGTGCCTTTGCCTTTACATGAATTACCTGAGGCAATGGTCAGGGAACACCTTTGCTGGGAAGTCCCACTGAGCTCCATCCCAAACCTGCCACACACCCAGCACACATCAGAGCAGGAAAAGAGGTCTGGATGTTAAGGGAGAGGAGATTCCCTAAACCCATAGGGCACATACCTCTAATGCAGTGCTCAGGAAGCAGCACGGCTAAGGCTGTGTGGTGTCTTGTCTCCAACACAGCACTTCTGATCCTGAATCTCACACCTTTTATTACCCCTGTCACACAAACCCAATGTCCTCTTAACAACACAGCACCAAAAAATCAGAGATTGTGTTTTCTGGGAGGCACAGAAAAGCACCAGGCAAGTACCACACCCCCACTCCTTCCTCTCCAAAGGGCTCCTTTTCCAAACTGAGCACTCTGCATTTTTGAGCAGCTATTTTCATACATAGAAGCTAACCACACTTGAGACAATTTCTCTCCTAATTTCAGTCTTATGAGCTTAAATGTCACAAGTTTCTGCCTTCCTGGACAACACTTTCGGCAACCAGAATTTAAAAAAAAAAAATGTTCTGTTTCTTTCCAGGCCTTCTCAGAAGAAAAAGCCCCAAAACTGTACTGCATCCTGAAGGCAGAACATTCTCATCTGTACAGCTGCTTGTGACTGTTACGGGAGACCTTCCTAATATACATATTGAATCAATTAACTTGTTTCAATGTCACCATTTTTCCCCTTTAGCTCAGCCTGGAGAGGTGACAAACATCCTAAGGCGTTTCATTATGTGACTTATTATCTCAAATGTATCTCTCAGCAAGCAAGAGGAGAACTATCAAATTCAGTTTCATTTTTTACAGCATAATCTTTGCTTGAGACGTGACTGGGAGTTTTCCTGTCACAAACCCACTGCTCGTGGCACGGAGCACACACTGAAGTCCAGCACACAGGCAGTATTTTCACCATGCCTTTCTTTCATGCCAACATAGCTGTTACATTTCAGTGAGCCCAATTTTGTTTTGTAAGGCTTCTTTCAATCATGCCAGACCCCAGTAGACAAAGCCTCAACAGTTCAGAGCTTCAGCCATTCCCTAAAATTCACTGTCAGGTAGCTCCCCTCAATAGCCACACTGTGTGGCAGAGTCAGCAATTACCACATCCATTCCAACTTCCTTTCGAGGTTTGAGGAGTCCGTAATTTATTGTTTCACAAAAGACAATTATTGCAGTTAATGTTTTAGAACAATTAAACAGCATGTTCATGGAAAATCGAAAATTTCCAGTAAGGAAACCTTAGGTTTGTGTCTTTCTCTAATAAGACATGGAAAGCTTGGGAGCTGACATGCATCTGACCTTGACTTTCAGCAGAGCAACATCACTTCTTCCAAACATGTTCAACAACCAGCTTGAGAATGATGAGGGACCCTGGGTTAAGGAGACCCTGATGGCTGGGTGGAGGGTGGTGAGATGGAATGAGAGATCCAACAAGAGGATCTGGATGAGTCTCAACAATTTACAGCTTCAATAATAAGAGATTTGAATATTTAACTCAATTTCTGCCTGCCCAATCATTTAAGCTAGTTATACCTGGGATGAGAAAGGAATACAGTCTGGCTTGCTCATTCCTAAATCACTGGACTGGTCAAAACTCAAATATGTTGACATGAACCTCACTTTGTGGAATCCTTGGGATCTCTCTCTAGAAAATTCATTGGAATCATCATCACAGCTCTCTTGTGGACAGGCCCTCTGTCACTCAGGCTGGAAGGGACACCAGGTCTGTGTGCAGCCAGCCCTCCTCCTCCTCTCAAAGGGCACAAGCTCCAGCCCCATCTCCTGAGCAGCCCTTCACTGAACCCATTCCAGCTTCTCCATGACCTTCCCAGTGATGGACAGGAGGCTGAACATCCCTAGCTGTCTTGTCTTTTAACCCTTTTTGAAAACAGGTTTAACACTGGCCTTCTCTTGCTTTCCTGTGGCTGGGATTTTAGAGACTGCTCCTAATATCTCCCCCAATCCATTTTGGTAAGACTTTAGCAACTAAGTGACTTTCCAAACTGAAGCTTGTTACATGAACAAATAATGAAACTATTAAAAAAAGAATAGTTCTCTTCTAACCTCTACTGCAATACTACCTGTATTCCTGACTCAGCTCCTGGCACCAGCTCCACCAGCTGACACACAAGCCAGGATGGGGAAAATGCACATATCTACACCCTTTATACCACCACTAAGGTGTGATAACAGCCTCCACCTGACACAGGAAAAGCCACCTGTTCTGTCCCTGTCCTCCTCCTCATCTCCATGAAAAGAGCTCAGTATAAACTGAGATCCTTCCTTGGTCACACCAGGTTTAGTCCCCAGCCTCTCTTTCCACTTCCATGTTTTGTATCAGTGTCATAACCTCAAGGTTCTTTCTGCTGTACTTGTCCAAGCTGTCTCCACCATCTCTCTTTTGCTGTGTTCATAGAGACAACACCACCTGTGTCAGAAATCTAGAAAAACCTGAGATACTGGTTTATTTCAGAAATAATTGGTAGGTTTAGGGATTATTCTACCCTTTCATAAAAATAAATCACAGATTACTTGAATGTTTCCATATCAATTACAAAGTAGTATATGAGAGCACATTAAATGGCCTCTGCACCTGGAACTAAGGTTGATATAAAGAAGCAAATATGAAAAATATCCAGATAAGGAGCTAGTCTCTAATCTCTTCCCAGAGGCCTGAGGTGAATAAAGCCAAGGTAACCCCAAAACGCATGGCAGAAGCAGCCTAACAAGAGTACTCACTCTGGTCTGCTCTTAAAAGCATCAGAGGGCAAATGAAGGATTGCCTTTGCCTTCCTCTGCCCCTCTCCAAAACCATTCTTCCTCTTCATTGTTTCCTGAGGTATCTTCACTATTTTGACACAATTCCCATGTCTGCTCTTGTGAATAAGTCTAAATCCCACCCAGCAGCATCCACAAGACACTCATGACTACTGTCCCAGTGCACATGGCTACCAGGCTAACCTCTAACAGACAGAAGGCTTCAGTAAATTTATTTACCATAAGAAGAGAAACCTCGACAGAAGGAAGAGGAGGCAATCTGCCCGTGGACTGGGAGACACCCCACTGGGAACATCAGTTTCCCATTCATCAGATCATCCTGATGAAGATTAAATACTTCAGGGTTCTTGGAGCACATTAACATTAACAGAAGCGAGACTGCCTTCTCATCCTATCACAAACACACATTATGCCTCTCGCCCAAATTTAACAGCTGACAGAATATTTAAGTTCAGAATGACCCTTTAAAAAGGAATCATTTGAGAGTCTGGCAATTAATAGTGGGCACTTGCTTAAGTCAGCATGAAATGCACAGTCTGTACCAAGCCTTGAGCTGGCTCCCACAGCTTCCCTCACTGTGCCACCCTCAGTGCCCACCTGGAAAGGGAATCAGCACAAGGACACGAATCATCCCCACAAACAAACTTTAGCTGTCACATTCCCTGCCCAGAGACTTCTTAGTGAATATGTTGCCAACACAGGTGGTTCAGGTTTGAAAATGTTCTCCTCATGCTCCCCACAATGAGTGACAGTGTCAGGGGTGAGAACTCGAGCTCAGTTCTGGCTCAGGAGCTCCCTTCAGCTACACAATTCCTTCTATGAAATTCCCACCTTAACACAGCTGCTCCAACAGAACCTCAGAACAGGCCTGTTCTGGGAGGAGTCAAATATATAAATTTGTCCTTGAAGTAATATTATGAAACAAGGGGGGGGGGGAAAGCAACAGTACTGTGAAACAGGCAAGTCTGGGGTCTCCTCTGGGATGTATAAAAGCTGCAGAAAGTACACATTCTAATATTTTTAATGCCACTTTTTCCTCCCTATTTCTGATACCGAATTTAAGGGAACTGTCTTCTGCTTGGCAACTCAAATTCAGCTGTGCAAGGACATACAACCCAAAACAAACCAAACATACATGAGGAAGCAACAGCAGACAGGCACTTATAACTAATGATTTTTGTATATTTATGTCTAAAAAAGCTTCCAAGCATAATTTATGATACAAAAAATCCCAATTCCCTCATGAATGTTTACTTTAAAGCACTGATTTCAGTGAGATGAGGCTGTTTTGAACCATTGTCATTAATACTTTCTTTCAGGAAGTTTATGAACTTAGGAAAAAACTTCACAGCTACTCTAAACCAGACCCACACTCAGGACTTACTCAACTCAAGGCACTTGGTAATTTCCCCATCTCTTCCCTCGGTGAGATGACATTACACAAGAGATGACACAGAATTGATGTCACCAGCAACACCCACTAACCCAGCGACAGCAGTGTCACAGCTGGGCAGAGCAGGGGAGCAGCAGTGCTCTCCTGGTGACACACACGGACAGGGGCTGCAATCCAATGTCCCATTTTCCTCCTCACTCTGCAGCAGGAGGTCTCCAGCTCTGACTCCTGTCTCTGCCGTGCCCAACTGCAGCAGGAAAATGCGACATGTGCCCAGGAGATTGGGGGGTACAGTCATCCAGGGAAAAACTCCTTTCCCTAATGCTCTCTTCCCAAGGAAGCTTTCACAGCCCTAAAGGTGACCAGCAGGGAAGGGAGGAATTATTTTACAGACTTACAGATGTATAAATAAAAATATATCCATACACAAACTGCAAACCACTGTATTTATCCGGTGTCATAAATAAGACCCTTTTTTCTCAATGGTGGCCAATAAGAAAGCAGGGAGGAATGAGTATGTTAAGCGATTTAAATTACAAATTGTAATTATCACTGCTAATAGAATTTGCAGTTTTCTTTTAATGCACACTAATCATTCTGCAAAATACTTAATAGTATTTGTTTGTTAAAAGCATCTTTATTAAAAAGTTTTCCAAATAAACAGTTTAGGTTGTCTCTATATCTTAGACATCTGAGAAGACAGATGGAAAACATAACATATGTTAAAAGGAAGATTTACAAAGCAAAAATTCTTGAAAGTGTAAACCAAATTAGGGTGGAAGTGTCAGATTTCTAAGTTATCCCTCATGTTTTTTCACTGTATATGAACAAACCCCAGAATTTTTAAAACTGGGTTCTTCAATTACCCCCTCCACCCTGATTTCACATTAACCTGCAGTATTTTGTTAAAAGGGTGAGGGGTTTTTTGTCATATTCTCTCTCTTAGCAGGTAGCAACAGTAAGTAAAACACCTAATAAAGATAAACACTAAGAATATGTGGGGGTTTTTAATGTGAAGCTGCAGGTATAATAAAAAAGCACAGCATGTTGCTGTAGAAATAATTAATGGCACTGGACGGTGACTCCAAGGAATGTCCAGCCAAAACAGAAAGTGAATAACCTGCAGCAGAAAACTGGGAATCATTTCACAAGCTACCAAGAGATCTCTGGAGCACAGCAAAGACACAGCCTCTATTCCCCCTGCTGCTGGCAGGGCTTCTCCAGAAGCTCTGTGCCACAGCACAAGACAGCATTTTCCTGGTTAACTTTAAGTCACTGGAGGGGGAATAAGTTTGAAGTCCCCAGTATATGTGCAATTATCAAAGTATGAATTTCAATAAATAAAGGAATGGGCAAAATGGTAGAACTGTGGATTGTCACATATGATCAGGCTAGCAGATCGTCTGCTCAACTTTTCATCCCACACAGACATGAATGTCAAACTCCTTGGAAAAACCTGTAAAAAAGTCCACAAACATTGAGAGAGTACACAATACCCTGATATCAACAATGCCTCAGGAACTGGTAAGAATTAGCTGTGTTAGACTATAAATGAGCCCATTTCTAATCTCACAGATCTCCTGTCCCAGATCACAAACGCTGGCATCAAGTTATGCAGGTCAGTCACTTCAGGTGAAAAAAAATCCAGTTTGTATCAAGCTAAAAGTAAACATCTTACTTGGCATCACCCTCTCCTGTCGCCACCCTCATGGTTCCATGAGTCTTAACAATATAACCATGAAGTACTCCACAAGATACAATATAGCCATGAAATATCCCACCTCGTTTTTCCCATCCCAGATAGTTAGGGCACAAGCACAACAAAAACAAACAACAAAACCCAACAGAAAGGACATCCCCGTGGAATAATTACAGGTGCACACACTCCTTCACCTATAGCTTTTCAGAAAATGAATTTGTTCCCTAAGTTTTCTGCCTATAAATGAGAGTATGTTCACTTAATGACATTATCCTTTTCCTTGTTCCAGGGAGAGAATAAGGAAGTGCGTGTGTACCTGTGATTCCTGCTGCCACAGCACACGCATGACACTCGAGTTTTGCAGGTGTCACACAAAACAAGAGCAGACTGATTACACAGGCTGCCATGAAGCTGCTCAGCCACGCAGGAATGAACCCTTTAAAGCATCCAGACTAATGCTTTCACGTGCCCAAGCAAAATCTGGGTTTAGATTACCAAGACGTCACTCCATCTGAGGTCTCAGCTAAGAACGTGAACACAAGCTTAGAAAACCTTGGTGCCTTTCCTTAAGCTACTTTGCTTTTTGTCCACCTCTTTTCCAACTAAAACCTAAACCCACTGCGATACACCTATCTGGTTTTTGGCAGGAGAGCAGGATCAAATCAGGCTGCGCATCGACAGGAACTCCCTTCTGTGAGGTTCTGTGGCTGGCTGGGAGTCAGGGAGAGATCTCCTTATCTCTGCACGTAGGGAGGCACGTGCAGCAGGGCCAGCCCAGTGTGAAATCCAGGCCCTGAATGCCAGCACTTGGGCTGGGAAGGGAACAGGAGTTATTGGGGAGCTTGGCCCGCAGCTTTTGCAGCCACACAGCTTAATCTGTGCAGGATCAGAAGTTACGGAGCAGAAAATAATTAAAAAATCAACAAAACCCCCTACACAAGGAAGTGTGAAAACCTAGCTGTAATGGACTTTGGAAGCTGCTCATCTCACCTTCTTCCCAACTGCACTACCTACTTTAGGAATTTGTTCACTCCTGGTGCCGTCAGGGACACCCTCTGCTCTGGCCCAGATTACGCTGTGTTGTTTCTGGAACTGGTGCAGAACTCACCACAGCAGCAGAAGCTGCAGGGAACACAACAAATGCAGACAGAAGCATGACTTCAGTGAAACCCAGACCCTCCCCAAGCTACCTGCAGAAGGGACCACAGTCCAGGGGCCCCTGAACACCTCCAGCCGTGCTGCTGCTTTTTCAGGCACGTTTTTCCCAACCAGGCAGAGACCAGCTCGAGAACGCCGCCAGGTCTCTGTATATTCTGCTGAAGGACCAATGCCAGAACATACAAAACAATCACAACGCTCAGCACTGAAATCACACACTGCCATAAGCAAAGTTACTGGTATTCTACTTTTTGGAGGAGTCCCTTGTTTATTCTATGGCTCTGGATGAGAACATCTCACAACAGCCACAGAGGAGACAAATGTTTAGGTATGAAAACGCCCGTGTATCCAATAAAGCAGTAATTAGACAAAAGCACTACTCCTACCTGGCTAGACAAGGAAAAATCTTTCCCACGGACATTTTACCACAGGAGTCAGCTCGTTCAATACGGCGCAGTAATGGCAAGCGAAGTTAACAGCCAGGAGTCTTAACCTTCCTTATTGATACAAAGAGCAGCAGGGCAACTGCAAAATGGGACTATCATGAAACTTAACGATGGTCACAGCACCCATTTCTGTTATCCTTTCATCTCTGCGCCCTTCTGCGAGATCAGACACTGGGTTTAGCTGCTCAGGTTTAACAGAAAAGGCCGTATTTTCAGAAGGTAAGCAGACCAATTTCAACGGCACAAACTTTGCCCCGGTAAGCTGAGGAGCTATTTTTATCAGAAAGATTAAAGACAGCTAAAAGTTACCCTGACAAAAGGAGTTGCTTAACATCACCGCATCAAAGCATCAAGAAAAATATAAACAAGGAGGAGAGTTGCTTTCTGCCCGATGTTCAGGCCTGCCTTCAGAGCCTCGGGTGTGAGTATTTGCAGGCTTGAGCTGAACTGCTCAGCCGGGCCCAGGCGGCGGCTGGGAAAGCACGTCCCCCTCACGGCAGCCGCAGCACGCACCAGCGTGGGGCTACCACTGCAATCACAGTCCTGCTCACAGAACAGAATCCTGTTCAACACACTGCTCGTCCAGGGCAAAAGCCTCAGACCCATCTCCCCAGGTTCCCCCGGTCACAAAGGCCACGTTCCTGGGTACAACAGAACTTTTCCATTTAAGCGCCAGCACCAGGGAGCAGCCTGGTTTAGTTCCAGGAGCAGGCATTTGACAGCAATCACTACTCAAACTATTTGTATCGCCTGCCACAATGCACAGAAACCTTCAGCGATCCTTCAACAAGCAGCATTAACTGCTGGCAACAAACCTAGAAGTTCTTTCCCTAAAACCAGCCCTCTCTAAGTGCACAAACACTACCCGCACCCTTGGCAGAGAGGTACTTTTGCCAGGGAACACCAGAACCATGACAGAACTCCCTGGACACACTTTTCCAGAATACAACTTGGGGTTTGCCACCCCAGTGCCCCAGGCCCCCTGAGCCCTGCAGAACTTTCTGTAGATGCTGGAGTTCGCACATCCAACACCACACAGAGCTCCCCGAGACACACGAGAACTTGCTGAACAGGACGTAATTAAGAGTGAAGCATTCCAGAACAGCCCAAGTGAAGTTCAAAAAAGAAAGAAGAAAGAAAAAAAACCACCAAAACCCACGACACTGGCTACCAGGAAAGTTTAAAATGTCTCACTGAAGAATTAAAGAACTGTAAACTGTATTCGTCCTGAGTTACAAAGAACATTTTGCAGCAACTTCGCAGATGCAATACAATGTTGCCTATCAGCCTTCCATATATCCCGGTGCTTCCACGCAATGCATTAACAGGGCTCAATCACAAGACCTCACCAAGATATTCCCTGACAATTCTTATTCGATACTGTTTCTTTCTCCCTCGTTTCATTTATTTACAGGCTAAGAAAAAAAGGTTTCTACAAAAAAACCCTGAAGGACCCAAGCCTCTGTAAACTGTTGCCAAATGCAGACCGAGTAAAACGAAAAAAACCCACAGAATTTATCAGCTCAATTATAGTAATTTTTTTTTCAGTCTATGAAAACACAGCAGGCATAGCATGATTAACTTATCACTACCCCTTCCACAAGATTCATTAAACTCTGAAAGCAGAAATTCAAGTCCAACAGACTTTGTGCTCTTCTGAACCCACTCTTTCAGGGATTGAAAGAGTCGGAACGCCAGGAGAGGCCGGTCCCGGCACACATGCTCTTGTGCACACACGTGTGTATTTACAACAAGCACACGCTGGAAAAGAGACATTTTGATGCGTTTTATTATCTACAAACCCATCACAATTGAAGAAAAAGGCACGCCAGAGACACTACACGACACAGACGAGCCGCAGTGACTGCCAGGCTGCCGGGCATTTCGGCATCCGAGCAACGCCGCAACTTCAATTATTACCTGCGAATCGTTTAAAGGTTTAAAGGACAAATGCTTGAAACAGTTTAAGCCAAATGCCTTAAAACCTCGGCCACAGGTTGGGAGGCAAAAAAAGAGCACAAAGTATTACCTGGAGGGTAGAACTAGATGGGCTTCAAGGTCCTTTCCAACCCAAATCATTCTATGACTAAGAAGCTATTAAGGAGTTTTTATTCCGTAGTGTGTCACACGCAGGGGCACAGTGAAAAAGCCTATATAGGGCTATTAGTTGTGGGTAATCTGTGGGGTTTAGGGAGTAGATAGAAACCTCAACTACCCTTCCAAGAAGGCACCTTCAGCTTTAAGCTGTAGGAGGGTAGATTTAGATTCCGTATCGGGGAGAAATTCCTTCCTTTGACGGTAGTTAGGCCCTGGCACAAGGTGCCCAGAGAAGCTGTGGCTGCCCCATCCCTGGAAGTGTCCAAGGCCAGGCTGGACGGAGCTTGAGCAGCTTGGGATAGTGGAAGGTGTTCTCCATGGCAGGAGATGGAACAATTCGGGCTTTAAGCTCCCTTGCAACCGAACCATTCCATGATTGTACAATATGCAGGAAGGTCGGTGCTTCCCATGCCTGGCCCTCCTCCTTCCCTACCCGCACCCCTCTCACCTGTGTACCCCCATCACCCAAACCGAGGCACTAAAAACGAAGATGACGGAGGAAAAGAAGGGAAACCAAACTCAAAAAACGTCTCTTTCCAACCGCTATTTATAGCCAGGACGGTACTTGGCGTGCGGGTCCCGCCCGGTAACTTCGACTGCAGGAGGCCCAACCCACCCCCGCCAGGAACCGCGGCAGGGCGGGCGCTCCC
>VXBR01010627.1:298661-319779 GCA_013400215.1 Cisticola juncidis
GCTCCGCTATCACCTCGGTCTCCCCTGTTTGATTCGGTTGGGGCTCCCCGCACAGCGTCCCCTCTCCGTTTCCCCTCAGATGGCTCAGGTGCCTCCTCCCGGTGCCCCCTCATAGTCTCCTTTCAGTCCCCTCAGAGTGCATTTCTTCCCCTCTCCCCCCACAAGTCCTCGCTTCCGTCTTTCCTGTTTGCTCTTGTCGGGGCGCCCCCTCAGGACCCCAGGGCTGTCCCCTCACAGTTTTCCGAGTCCCCTCAGACGTCTGTTCCCCTCACAGTGTCCCCCGCAGGCTCCCCTCAGTCTCCTCAGTGCTCCCCTCACAGCGACCCCTCCAGGTCTCCCCACAGTCCCCTTTTCCCCTCAGTCCCCTCACAGCGGCCCCCACAATTTCCTCAAGTCTCCCCACAGTCCCCCTTTCCCCTCAGTCCCCTCACAGCGATCCCCATAATCTCCCCTCACAATCCCACCATGGACGGCTCTCTGGCCCTTCAGAGTGTCCCGTCAGTCGCTCAGAGCCCTCGCTTCAGTCGTTCCCCAGTCTCGCCCCTCAGAGTTCCCTCTCTGACTGCACTCAGATGTTGCAGTGCCCCTCTCACAGTGTCCCCTCCAAGTCCCCCCATGATTCCCCCTTCACCTCTCAGTCAATTTCAGAGTCACCCCCACAATCTCCCTTTTCAGTCCCACCACAGATGGCTCAATGACCCCTCAGTCTTTTCTCCCCTCATACTCCTCAGAGCCCCCACCCCAGCCTCTCCTCTCAACCCCACCATGGATGGTCCCTCTCAGTCTCTCCCTCAGTCGTCCTCAGTTTTCCCTCTCAGACTCCCATCAGTCCCTCGCAGTTACATTTCCAATCTGCCTTCTGTCTCACCATGGGTGTCCCCTCTCAGTGCCCTCCTCACAGCCATCCCCCTCACAGTCTCTCTTCTCAGTTTCCCTTCAGTCTCCTCTCAATTTTCTCCATTTTCTCCCATGCCCTGAGAGCAGCCACACAAGCCTCAGGGCAAGTGTCCCATCGGAGCTGACCCATTCTCAGGCACCAGCATCAAACCCAGCCTCACTTCACAAACACTTTCTGCTCTGTCTAGACAGACCTCCCCAGCCCAAAACAGGTTTAGAAGACTGGAGCTCACATACTTCCATGAATTTCCATACTGGTTCCCAACCTGAGGATCAGGTCGTATAAGCCTCGGTGACGTGTGTGGCTGCAGAGCTCCTTGTACCCAAACTGGTTGCTTGGGGCTGTTTTCATCACCTTCATGTTGGAATGTCCTCCAAGGACAGCCACAATGAGAAGAGAGGCTGGAGAAGGGCTGGACACAAATCTAAGGATGTGTTGATGAGCTCCATAAGCTGAGATGGATTCAACAGCAATAATTTATTGGTTTAAAGGAGATCTATAATGACAGAATCCTTTGCAAAGGGTAAGTCTGCCTTTTGTTTACTGCAAAGCTCAAATTCATTACATTTACTTATACATTTACATGAATTTCATTACATTTACTTGCAAATTCTGTATTTATTTACATGGTGCCTGTCCTTGCTGAGGTCTGGCTGTAATCACATGGAGGTCTCTGAAAGGCCTCTCTTCTATCACTGTATTTATTACTCATTAGTTACACAAGTTAGGGCTCTCTGGTTATGCCTGCTTTCATTTCCTTCCAAAGCAGTGAGTTCCCATCTATTTCTGGATGTTTCAGTGTGGGACAGGGTTTGGTGTCTCACAATGCCTCTAAGATGTAAAAGCAGCAGCTCTTATCCAGCAGCATTTTACTGTAATATAAAGCATTTATCCCAGTTAAGGTTAAAGGAAAATGTTTTGTTGTTGGAGGTGAGGGGTGGGAGTCAGGTCAGACTCTAAGGCACAGCCAAGGACAGCAGTGTTTTTCTCTGGCTCCTGCTTCAACTTTTTAACAAGTTTGGTTGGTGTATTTTGAACTGCATCTTGGATTTTTATACTTTCTTTGGCTATTACAGCCTGAGCTAGTGGAAGGTGTCCCTGCCTGTGGCAGGGAGGTGGAACGAGTTGGTGTTTGAAGTCCCTCAAACACAACAAGTCTGTGGTTCTACAATTCCATAATTTATGGATGTGCTGGAGTGGCTGACACCAGGAGCCCTCCACAGCACTTTGTTCCCCTCATGACCCCCTTCCCTGCTGCTGCTGTAACTCTGCAGCTCTGGGATGAATCCAGGATGGAGATTTACCCCTGGGGACAAATCCTGAGGGTCCCACAGCTGCTGCCCATCTCCAGAGGGTGTTCATGGTGCTGGGCAGCACAGCCATGGCACAGCAGTCCTGGAAACGCCATCACCCACTGCTGGGAAGGGGAGAAAAGCAGAGGATGCATGGAGGCCATGGCTAGCTGGAAGAGCTCCTCTGTCTGCACAGCAAGTGCCAGGGTGAAGTCAGAGCAGGGCTGTGAGCCCCAGGAACAGAATGGGAGGGAAAGGAGGTGCTTTGGAGGGAGGGAATCCTTCACCTCGGGCAGTAGGGGCAGAGGAGGAGGATCTACTGCTGCTGTCCTGCAGCTTCTCCATGCTGCAATGTCTCCTTAGAATGGCCCCAGCTGCCCTTGCCATGGGATCAGAACAGCACTGGGTTAATGGCAGGAGAGAGGAAGACCTGGCTGTTATCCACTGCCCCTGGAGAGAGGGCTAAGAGTAGGCTGGGGTACCACAGCCCTTTGGTATCAGTATTGCAAGACTTGGATGGCCTCACACACTGGTAATGCCAAACACAGAACAAGCTGAAGCAGAGTAGGAGGATTTAATGAAAATAAACTCTTTGAAAGACAGTGTATATCAAATACATCAATATTCCAGCTTGGACCCCAGCGAATGGCTCCCTGCTCCCCAGCTGATGGGTAAGCCCTTGAAAGGATTTCTGAGGCCTTCATCTGCAGTGCTCAGGAGGGAGAGTGAGGCAGGTGCTTAATGGATAACTCCTTTATTCAGGGACTAGTTCCAAGAGAAATTTCATAATAAAATCTGCACTGCTGCAGCCCATCACCAGACTTCCTGTCTCCAGAACTAAGCTGCTTAAAGACACAGTTCCTGAGATCCTACCTTCCTTCCCTGCCCTAAACATGGAAATATCATTTGTGACCTCAAAACCTTACAGCCAAACAATTAGCAGTGTTTGAGTATCTTCTGAGGTGCTCTGCCCTCAGTAACTTGTAGTCACTGTGGCACCATCAGAGGAATTCTCATTGGGAATGGGAGTCTGTTTTTCCTGGTAATGTTCTGTCCCAGCACTGGTGGCCTGACCATCCCCATGTGCTGTGAAAGCTGTTCTAGGATAGAAGAAAAGCCCAGAGCCTGTTGCCCTCTCTCCTCCCAGCAGCTGCAGAAGGTGCTGCCTATTCTTTCTCCAGGCATGTCTGGTTACCCACACCCTGCACTCATGGGATTGTGGAGCAATTTTATGTGAAATAACTGCTGTTTCTGGCTTCTGATTTTCATTGTGTGTGTGAATTCCGTGGTGTTCAGGAAGTGGTGGTAGCCCAGGGACCGCAATCACTGCCCTGTTTTGTGTTTAGCTGTGAGTCTGTGAACTTCTGCAAACCCGTGGCTCCTTGGGCTACAGAGCTGACACACTCCCCAAAGGGTCTCCTTGCCTCATTTCATGCAGAAGGAGTTTTTGCAGGTGGCTAAACATGTTCTGTGGGTGATATCCCAGAAGCACCAGTCAGATCTGATTCTGCTCTCCTTTTCAGTAAGTGTTTGTTAATGTAAAGACATTTCCTACCTACTTGTTGAATAGAGTCTAATGGGGACTGGATGCAGACTTGGATTTTTCTGCAATTTGTTTAAAATTCTGCCCATCATCTGTCAGGACCATCTAACTCTGCTGTGGAGGAATCTCCCATGGGTAAGGCCATCCCACCAAAGTGAGAGTAGCAGTTTGGGAAAAACAGATTCTTCTGTCATCAGCATAATTGAATCTGTCACTCTGGGGGGTCCTTCCTTAAGTCCCAAATGTGAACCCTTTTTGCTGGAGTTGCCTGTAACTTTCCCGTGTCTGACAAACTAAGAAAAATCTGTATAAGTCTTTGTGCTCTCACTCTGCGTTGTTGCTTGACAAATCTCAGACTTTGAGAGACAACAGTCCATTTGCTTTATTTTTAAAGTTATCTGCTACAAAAAAACTGTCTTTGGGCTCTGCTACACTATAGTTTCTCATCTCTCTGACACCAGCTTGTAATCTGCCCCACAGTCAGTTTGAAAATTATATTTCTACCCATAAAATAGTAATCTGGGTAATCTGGGCAAGTTTCATGTCTGCCAGCTCCCTTTTAGCAGTTGCAATTAGTGGTTTATGGATGGTTTCAGCCAACAGGGGCCAAAATAAAGACACAGAACAGTTTCCCCTGCAGATTATGGTGAAAGATCCCTTCCCTGAGCACAGGGAAAGGCAGGATGCCCATAGGTACACTCTGGCCACTTGAGATGGGAAGATTTCTGTATTCCCCACCTCTGTGCCTTGTCCCCCAGTTAAAGATGTGGCCTTCCCATTGCACCATCTGTAGGAGGGGGCATTCACAAGCTGCAGGTGCTGCCACTGCCAGCTTGGCATGAGCTGAGTCCCAGATGCACAGGCCGAGCTTGGGTGCTGAGCTGTGAGCTCCCAGTCCACTCTGCCAAATTCTCCACAGGCTCCACCTCCTGCCTGAACCTGTATCTTAGAGCAAGACCTCCTCCTTCCCACCAGGGCTGTGCTTCCCTCCATTCATTCTGTGCCCTCCACACAGCTCAGAGCAGTGGCCTGTCAGCATCTTCAAACCTGAGCGATTGGGTGATTCCTCATCCCCTGAAAGGTGTCTCTGGATTCCTCCCATCCATTTCTGTCCTCTGCTCATTCCAGGATGGCATCACAGAGACAAGATCCCCCAGTACCTGCAGGGAACTGAAAGGAAGGATGGGGCAGGACTATTTACAAGAGCATGTAGTGACAGGACAAGGGGGAATGGGTTCAAATTGAGAGTAGGTTTGCTTATATATTAGGACAAATTCTTCCTTGTGAGGGTGGGCAGGCCCTGGCACAGGGTGCCCAGAGAAGCTGCAGCTGCCCCTGGATCCCTGGCAGTGCCCAAGTCCAGGCTGGACAGGGCTTGGAGCAGCCTGGGATGGTGGAAGCTGTCCCTGCCATGGCAGAGGGGTAGAATGAAACAAGGTTTAAGGTCCTTCCAAACAACGCTATCTTATGATTCTGTGATCAAGTGCTCAGCACTTTTGACCACACTGAGCACTGCTCTTTTCCATTCAATGCCATCCAAGCATTTATTAACCTACTTGGACACACTGCATATGTCTTTTGTGGAAATAATTCATTACTATAAATCTCATAGTTGCGGGTTTTTTTCTGTCTCTACAAATAGCTTGCATTTTTTTCTCATCAGTAGCAATGCTCACAGCAATGCAGTGACTTCACACAAATGTCTGGGATGAAATTTGGAAATGCCTTCCTTGTGTTCTGCCTGACAGTCCTTATTTTTTGCTGCAGCAAAATCTGGTGTTCCTAAGAAAACTCTGGCCAAGCTCACATTCTCACCACCATCCTGTTAGTCACCTGTGTGCAAAACTCTGCTGAGCCACTGCCAAGCCAGGCCAAGGGGACACTGGTGGCACTTTTCCCTGCTGTGCCACTGTCCTGGTTGATGGAGGCATCCTCAACAATATGGCTCTGCAATTCCTCCTGCTCCGTTCAGCCTTGCCTGTCCCTCTGCCTCTTCCCTTCTTGCTATCAGTCACAGCTTTAGTGCAAGACTTGGTTATCTCAAGGAGCTTCATTCCTGGGAAATTCTCTGTACCTTCTCAGTGTTAATCCTGGCTCCCACACCAGCCTTTAAGCTTTTGGCTGTGGATTCAACTCCTCACAACTCTTGAAAAACTTCATTTTTCATCAGAGGCTCTGCTGAACTCCCATAGTCATTCAGAGAGCAACTCCAAGCTCTTCTGCAGTGTCAGCCTCTCTCTCTCTGCTGAGTTAAAAGCCAGCTGTGAAATGTTTTTGATTTAGGTGGCAGACAGGTCCTTCACCTTCTGCATTAGACTCCAAGAGTTAACTCTGCCCAAGTTCTTGGAGAATGGCACAGACCCAGGTGGCTGCCCTGTCCTTGCTCTGGCACTGCCACGTGCAGTCACAGAACCGTGGGAAGGAACCTTAAAGCCCCTTCCTGTTCCAACCCTGTGCCATGGCAGGGACACCTTCCACCATCCCAGGCTGCTCCAAGCCCTGTCCAACCTGGCCTTGGACACTGCCAGGGATCCAGGGGCAGCCACAGCTGCTCTGGGCACCCTGTGCCAGGACCTGCCCACCCTCCCAGGGAAGAATTTCTTCCTGCAGACTGCACTCCCATAAAGGAAAGGGCCCCAAGCAGAGATCGGGAAGCCTTTCTGGGCTGGGTCTTGGAAAACTGTCCTGCTGAACCAGTTCCAATTTGTATGAAATTGTTCAATATTCATCAGGGCAGGGAGGGCATCGAGCTGGGTTGACAAGGGGAATACATTAACTGCCTGTTTGTGCCTTCAGCCTCGCTCTTCCCCCACCACAAGAGTTCTTTCCTCTTAAAAAAGGTAAAAAAGGAACAACTTCCACAGGAACTTGATGCTCAATGCTCCGTGGTTTGAGATCTGTAGAAAGTGGGACTGGTCAACCTCACATGCCCCACAAGCTGGATGCTGATAACCCTTTTCACCCTTTTCCTAGCAGATAAGAAGTTTGTGGAAAACTTCACCTTCTACAGGTAACTCTGGTGTGTTCAGGCCTTCAGTAAGTACTCAGAAAACCCCCCAAAATTTCAGCTTTCAGAATCTGGAAAGCACTGAAACCTTCTGATTTATTAATTGACTGTGAAAACACCTAATTTCCCTGCTGTGTGACCAAAACTTTAAAAACAGCTTTTACCTCCAAAATGGTACAATAAAGGGAGTAAGAAAGGACAAAATTACTTAAACACATCAATCTGTTCACCTTCACCTTGGCAAATTTTTCAAATGTTTGATTCAAACCAAATTCTTTATTTTTTCTTGTTATGGCAACAACCAGTTGAAAGGCTCCACTATTTCTGCAGACCCGTGGTTCTCTCAGGCAGCTCCTTGGGCAGCCTGGCTCTCACGCATCCCAGCTGGATGCATCTTGCATCCCTCCTATCACATTGTTTTGGCTGCCTGAATCACACCTGGCACTTCTTGGGTGCCCAGCACAGAGCCAAACTCAAACCTTTCCTGGTGACTCAGTCCAGAGTTTCTCCCAAACACAACATGAGGGCTTTAGCTGGAAAACCTTTTTTCAGCATTAATCAATCACCTTTCACTCTAAGTTTGCACGAGCTCCTAAATAATGGGCTCAGGTGAAAGTAGAACTAATTATTGTCATTATGGCTTCTAGCTCAGAGAAATATGGAATGGCAGACTGGTTTGGAAGGGACTTAGAAGTCCATCCTGTTCCACCCCCTGCCATGGCAGGGACACCTTCCACTGTCCCAGGCTGCTCCAAGCCCTGTCCAGCCTGGCCTTGGACACTGCCAGGGATGGGACCACAGCTGCTCTGGGCACCCTGTTCAGGTTAAGGGATCACAGCAGGGCAGCAAAGTGACTGAGGTGGGGGTGATAATCAGCACAGGAAAAACTGGGATCATTCCCTCTGGAAAACCTGTGAGAGAATGATCCCAATGAGGTGCTCTACTCTGTTATCAAAGAAATGATCACCCCCTGAGCTGTGGTGTCCCATTCTGTGACATTATTGGCAAGAATCTCTTGCCACAGGATGTAATTTGCTTGGGGAAATTAGTTTCAAAAAGGACCAGACAGCTAAATACTATTGCAGAGCTTAAATGAAAGCAAATAATTTTATAGCCAAAATAATATTTTTCTATGATAAATTATGTAGAAGGCAAGAGTAATAAAATGTGGTGCTCCAGGGAATAAAACAATCCCTGTAAAGGTCAGCAAGCTCTTTTAACGTACCTGCACATCAGCCCAGATGCATTTTAATTTGAGTTTTGTGTCCTTGGTTGGACGTGGCTGTCGATGTGCTCTCTGCTTTGGTCTCAGATCAGATGAGGTTGCTTGTCTTCCTGTCTCAAGCCAACAGCACATCAGGTGTTAAGATGAGAAATTCCCTTTTCCCCTGCTTGTCTCCCACCCCATCGGTTTATCCCAGCCTTGTGCTTACCAGGGAAGTGGATCCAGATCAGCTCTCACTCACCCAGCCTGGAGGTGCCCTCATTGCCATGCAGGAGCAGGGCCTGACAAAATACTGCAATTAATCTCAATCCCCAGCTCCTCCACACCCAGTGCATGCTCACATCTACTAAATCTGCACTTCTGGCCCCTCTGCCAGGTCAGCTCTCCTCCCCATGGTCCAAACCCACTTCTTCCTGCTTGCTTTCTCAGCTGCATCCAGGTTCCTCTGTCATCCACACAAGATGGCACTTGGTGCTCATTTTGGGCAATTTACCAGGCTGGTTTGATCATGAGAGCTCTGAAATTTATTTCACACTTGTGAAAAAAACCCAGACCCAAGTTTTTCACAGTGGCTGTCAGTGATGTTCACAGCATCCTGAAAGGCTCGGGTGGAATTTGCTCGTGAGCTTTGTAGAATTACCCTCTGGGAGAGAGCAAAAATGGGAGAATTTGAGCTAGAAAAGACAATTTACATTATTGAAGTGTTAAAACATGACAGAACTGTTACCTCAAATCTGTATTATAAAAGTACCCAAAGACTTGATAAAGTACAGGATTTTCACAGAATCCCAGACTGCTTTTGGTTGGAAGGGACCTTAAATCTCATTTTATTCCACTCTTTACCATGGCAGGGACACCTCCCACGGTCCCAGGCTGCTCCAAGCCCTGTCCAGCCTGGCCGTGGACTCTTCCAGGGATCCAGGGGCAGCCACAGCTGCTCTGGGCACCCTGTGCCAGGACCTATCCACCCTCCCAGGGAACAATTCCTGCCCAGTATCCCATCCAGCCCTGCCCTCTGACAGTGGGAAGCCATTCCCTGTGTCCTGTCACTCCAGACCCTCCTCTAAAGTCCCTCTCCAGCTCTCCTGGAGCCCCTTTAGGCACTGGAAGGTGCATAATACAGATCATAACACATAATACAGACACTTGAGACATCTTCAAAGAGGTACCCAGTAATCACTGAAGTCATTACATGGTCCTGGTGTCCCCCAGCCTTTGATCAGAGATGTTTAGAGTGATCTCTGCTGCTTCCAGAGCAAAGGCAGCTCCATCTCCCCCTTCCCCAGCTCTCCTGGAATAAGCAGTGACCCTCTGCTCTCCCACACCAGCAAGAGCTCCCACCACAACACTGGGACATCATGGCTTTGGTTATGACTTTGCACCATGGGCTGAGCCCAAACTAACAAAAAAACACCCCCGAACTGTCTGGCTTTGTATTTTCCTGGAGTTTAAGTCCAGATGAAGTCATTAGATCATCATCTCTGCATTTTTAGATGTCACAAGTCACAGCATTTCAGGGCAACACTGAGCCCTGTCACTCAAGCCAGATTAAATCCCAGCAACCCTGGGGAGAGCAGAGCTGCTGTGGGCTGACATGGGAAGTGAGGAGGTGCCAGCATGGCCCTGGCACTGCCAGGGTGGGTTTGACAGTTCACAGCAGTAGCCTGGTACTCCAGCCCCATGAAAGGAGGATGATCCAGGCACCCTGAGCACAGGACACTGAGCTTTCAGACTGGATGGTCCCAAAGAACGTGGACAAGGCAAGAAATTCCCGTGGCTTTACCTCCCAGCTCGCTGCCTGCAGGCTGAGCCCTTCCTCCCAGTGGATGAATTAAACCCGTGTGGTTGAAATGAGCTAATTTTGCTTGAAAGGCTGCGAGCCCCGGCGCAGGCACCGCTCCCCTCGCAGGCTGTCGCAGCACGCAGCCACCGTTGCTGCAAGAGAGCTGCGGCTCATTTCAAGGTTGAATTTGTCCAGCTTCAGTCCCTGGGATATTTACATCCCTGGAAATTATCTGGGGATGCTGCAGTCCCTTGCAGCAGAGCTGTTGTTTGCCTTGGTCGGATTTCTGGGCAAGTGCTTGAATTTTAGCACTGATGTCCCTACATACACCCTTCTCTGTATTCTGCATTTTTGATAAGATTAAGGAAAACATATTTTATTTTCAAGCTTTTCTTTGCAATTGCAAGGACCAGATACTCTTTTTAAATGACAAGAGATGAGAATCTTGTGCATTTGCATGACCTCAATGGTTTCAAAAACTCCTTTAACGAAACCATTGCCCAGATTTTACCAAAGACACGTGGGGCTGATGTACGTGAGGGCCACTGACACCCAGCACGGAACACATGAGCCCTGAAGTACCTAAAATTATCTCATGTTGGCTTTTGAAGATAAGTCTCCACCCTCCATTCAGAATGACAACTTTTGGCAACAACAAGAAAACAGAAATGACAGATGGTAACAAAATCTGGTACACAAACATGACAGTAGGCAATATAATGAACATTTCACCCACTCCTTCATTTATGCTAATCGGTGCTTTTGAACAACCGGAATTGTTCTGCCAGACAGCCGAGGATCTGAAGCACAGCACAGCGAATCTCAGAGGGCCACCGACCTGAAACCAGGGTAAAACCCCACCAGGTGAATCACTGTGAATGAAATTAAGGTTTCTGAGAAAATGCCCTCACTCCTAAAAAGCACATCGACCTCTCCTCCTGCCCTGAAAACACCACATCCACAAAACACAGGCAGTTCGGTTTTCCTGCTACTCAAAGCTTCACCAAAATTCACAGGAACCAGCAGAAATGAGAAGTAGCAGCTTTGCAGTCCATGTGAACTGAGCTAAATAAACGTATTTGTTACGGGAACAAAAATTTCCTTCAAAAAGTGCTTTTCTCCCAGGCTCGGCTCTCCGGGATGGACTCCGTCCCTGCGGGAAAATGGTTACTCTTCCCTTTGAAGCCCACTTATCTCACGCTGACATTCTCAGCGGAAGGTGCTATGTCACCCACAAACCTCCTTTATTTCCTATAAAAATGTAAATCAGCCTATTTTTTCCCCCAACAACCTTATGTAATGAGCAGTGTCCTCGCTCAGTTTTGAAGATGTGCTTTAGCCTCAATTTTATGCAGGAATCTGTAAGACTGAAACCATTCCTTCCCTTCCTTCCCTGATATTTCAGTGCTTGCTCCTTTGCCTGCTGATGCAAAGCTCTGTGGCCATTCCTGGTGTGGGCAGGACCTAAAAACATCTCAGAGGGCAACAGCAACACCCTTATATTCTCCCAAGGATATAAAATAAGTTTTCCCACAGTTAATTGCCATTGCTTTCAGGAAAAAAGGGGCAACTTAAGCACTTGCCTTCAGAGCCAGCTGGAATGTGCAATTGTACAAATCTGTGTACATTTTGTAATTATAAATGAGGCTGGTCTTCCATGATCAAGATTTCAAAACACTGCCCTTTACAGGACTCAATTTTCTTTTGATTACAGCACTGTCTCACATTACCCACAGCAGATGAAATACTCTCTTCTGGGGGCAGAATCACAGCGAAAACACAGGAAAAATAGGGAATTTTGGTCAAAACATTTCAGTTGCTTTTGGGGGCAAAAAAACCCATGGTCTTGGTGGGTTTCCAGTAACCAGGTCTGCAAATCCTACAATTGGCCCCAGGAGAAGGAGCTGGAGATTATCTTTGTGTCAGCAATTCATCTCATAGAACCAGAAATCTCCCACCGTCCTCATGAAGATCCACCCAGACTCCTCTGACCTGGGGAAAACTTCACTTCTCCTGCTTTCTGTCTTATCCACTCATCATTTCCTGCCCTGGATGAAGCATCCCAACCTGTTTAGTTCTTCCTTGGGTGGAAACTACTTAATTTCTTTAATTATCCTTGATGCCCACCTCCCCCTCTTCCAGACCTTCTGTGCAAAGCCACGTATCAATTTTGAGTTAAGGGGATCTCAGCACATGGAGCAGCCGGAGCAGAATCCCACCGTGGATGGAGTCATGGCAGACCAGGGTTTCCTATTCTCCTCTCTGCTTCAGTCTCAATCATTCCTAAAAATAATGGCCCAACCAACTTCCTGACTTGAAATGCTGGAGAAGCACTGACCAGCAGGTCTGGGGTCTTCCAGAGACCCCCACACTGCAGCCCCTGGGTGCTTTCATAGCCTTTTTATGGAATGATTTGGGTTGGAAGACACCTTAAAGCTCATCCAGTGTCACTCCTGCCTTGGGCAGAGACATCTTCCACCATCCCAGGCTGCTCCCAGCCCTGTCCAGCCTGGCCTTGGGCACTGCCAGGGATCCAGGGGCAGCCACAGCTTCTCTGGGCACCCTGTGCCAGGGCCTGCCCACCTCCCAAGGAATTGGGAACAATTCCTTCCCAATATCCCATCCATCCCTGCCCTCTGGCAGTGGAAGCCATTCCCTGTGTCCTGTCCCTCCATCCTTTGTCCCCAGTCCCTCTCCAGCTCTCCTGGAGCCCCTTTAGGCCCTGGCAGGGGCTCTGAGCTCTCCCTGGAGCCTTCTCCTCTCCAGGTGAGAACCCCCAGCTCTCCCAGCCTGGCTCCAGAGGGGCTCCAGCCCTGGGGGCAGCTCCGTGGGCTCCTCTGGACTTGCTCCAGCAGCTCCAGGTCCTTCTGATCCTGGTGCCCCAGAACTGGAGGCAGCTCTGCAGGTGGGATCTCACCTGAACCTTGCCCTCACCTGCTGCCCGTGCTGTGGGATGAGCCCAGGGTAACACTGGCTCTCTGGGCTGCCCCTCCAATCCACAGGTACTGAACATCACAGTCTAAAAAATAAACAAATCCTTTTTGTTTTGGTTTGGGTTGGGTTTTTTTTTTTGTTTGTTTTTGTGGTTTAGGTCTTTTTCAAGGCTTTACACACAAAGGCTTCCCATCCCCTACCACCCATACTCTCCCTTCCCTCTGCCTAATTTCAGAGTATGGAAGCTACACATGATGCTTTCTCTCCAGGACACGGTGAACTGGCTGGGAGGTTGTCTGATGAGAAGGAATCTGCCCCGGGACACCGTGAAGAGGTGGGATCTTCTGCCTGTTATTTGTCATGGAAAAGGGAAGATGCCTGCATTCAGCTGCTATTGAAACCAGGAATGCCAGCTCAAAACCTGGAACATCAGCTTGGGATGCTGCTGCTCCAACGCTGCTGTGCCTGAAGGAGGCTCAACCCCACGTCCTCGGCCACCCAGGTGCGTTCACAGGGGTCCCACAGGCAGGGGTCCCCGGGTGCCCGGAGCTGCCTGGCTGTGGGGTGTGGGGCACGGGGGGTCGGGATGTGCCTGTGGATGGTCTGGGCTGCTTGGCTGAAGCCTGGGCCAGGACCCCCGAGAGCCTCCAGCTCTGCCGGAGCCGTCCCCGCGTCGCCAGCGGTTCTTGCCCGCTCGCTGGACGCGCTCAAAGTTCACGGAGCTATAAATACCCGGGCACAGGGCTGCCAGCGGGGCGGCCGCGCGGGGGGGCTGCAAAACCCAACTCGCTTTCGCTGCGATTAACCCTGTCCGTGCACGGAAAAGAGGAATCCTCCCATTCGAAATGTCTAAAGCCAGAAGGGAGCAGCAAACTCCTTCAGTGGGCTGATTCCTGCTGGGAACAGCCCCGGGATTTGTACCAGGGCTGGAAGAGCACAAGGCACTGGAGGATGTTGTAGTGGATGGGTGTTCTGTGGCCAGGCACACCCACAGCTGCTGTATGACCCCACAACTTGGGCAGCTCCTTGTGTTGAGGCTGCAGTGATGTGGATCCAGCATGGCCTGGGTCCCCCCATAAAGCAGAGGCTGCCTGTGCATCCCACATTCCCCACAGAGCGTGGCCTCATGCTGCACAGCCCCACACCCTGCCCCACATGGCCCCACAGAGCAGAGCCCCACACCCTGCCCTGTATACCCCCCACACTCCTGTTCCCCACACTGTGCCCTGTACGTCCCCGCAGCCTGTGTCCCACACCCTGCCCTGTATGTCCCCACAGCCCTGTGCCCCACAGCCTGCCCCGTGTCCCCTGCACCACCTGCACGACTCGTTCCCAGCAGAAGCGCTGAAACGCACGGGAAAACTTGGAGGGCAGCAGAAACGCCCTAAATCAGAACAGGCTCCAAGCCCAGCTTGGGGACAAGCCCAAAACGCGGAGTCCCCGGCGCTGCCAGGGCACCCGAGGCAGAGCACGGCACATCACCTGCAGCAGGCTGTGAAGGGACTCCCTGGGAGCCAAACCGGGAGGCGCCTGTGACCCCACCCGCAGCTGTACAGAGCTCTTCTGTGGTGCCAAACGATCTCTTTGTAACCATTCCCCTCCCACACCTTACCCTGCCGGGCTGAGCGGAGAGCCAGTCTCTCTTTGCCAGTTGAAACCGCGGGCAATGGGAAGCTGGGAGAGAAGAGGACAGGCGGGCAGAGCAGAGCCCACGGGCTGTGTGCTGCCCCCGGCTCCTGCTCAGGCTGGACACACCTCAGGGCACTCACGGCCCAGGGACAACGAACGGCTCAGGGCTGAGCAAGGTCCTGGTGACCAGAGGTGACCTCCAGCTCCACCGGGGCCAGGCTGCCTCCAGTACGGGGCTGCACACCCCCATGGCCTTGCAGGCAGGGGGTGACCCTGTCCCCTGCCCTCGGGAATGTCACAGCTGTGGGGGACCCTTGGCCTTGCTCAGGTTACAGCACCACCAGAACAACCTCGGAAATGTCACCTTTTGGGTCCTTTCAGGCCAAGCAAAGGCAGATTCATCACCTCATTCTCCACCATCTCCTCTCCTCCATCACCACCGCAGCTCTCGGGATGCCAAACGCCTCCTTGTTGCAGTTGGATGTCGTGGCTCTTCCTGACGCTTCCTTGACCAGGATTTTGGGTTATTCAGGTCATCGCTCCTGTGGCCGACAGGGCCCTGCCCCACAGCTGTGCCCGTTCCCCACATTCCTGTGCTGCTCTGGGCTGTGGCTGCCCCAGAGCCGGTCCCCTCCAGCCGCAGTGAGCGGCACTGCCGGACTCTGCAGGGGCAGCACCGGAGCAAAGGAGCCCGGCGGGTGGCACTAGGGGGAGATAAAGGCCGGGACATGCTGAGCCCTGCGCTCTTGCCAACCCCTCCTGCCCCTTGTCCCCAAGGCCACCCTGGCCACGGCTGCTGGCTGGGACAAAGGGGAGAACTGCAGGTTCCCACCTATCACAATCCCATTGCTCTGTGGGGTCTTTCCTGGCATCTTCAGTCTTTGGGAAACATCCTTGGCAACGAGGGGCCTTAGAGCATTTACACCTTTAAGCAGCAGGTACAAAAACAAGAAACTACCTTCTGCCAAGTGCAGGGAGCACATGGACACCCCAACACCCATCCAGAAAGGAGCAGAACAGATATAACACCCAGAACAGGGGTCAGCAAAGAAGAACGAGTCTGGGGACATGGTCTGGACGCAGAGAGTGACACATGCTGCAAGACCTCATCTGGAGGCTCAGTCACATCTGACTACCCCTTCCTAATGCCCCTAGGAGCACTTGGCATCAACACAGCTGTGACAGCCTTTACAGGACCCCACCACCAGCAAACTGGGCACCTTCAGCCTAAAAACTATTTCAGAGGACCTCTGGGTCAAGGTACCACCCTGGTATCACACCAGCTCCTCTGTTCCAGTGGATGTTCCCTTCTCCACAGGCTCCGTGGGACCCCTCTCCCTCTCAGGAGATGAGATGAGTTCACTAGGCAGAGTTTGGAGCAGCTCCTGGCAGACAAGGGGCTGAACCAGGAGGACCTGTCCCAGCAGAGCTGTTCATGTCCAGCTGGGTCACAGGTGCAGCTGTGGCTCCTGTGGTGTGAATCAGTGCTGGATGCTGAGACAGGCACTGTGCAGTGGCAGCTCTGCAGGCAGGAGCCACGTGGTGGGGGGGCACTCTCCCCTTATATTTTCTATAGATGAGAAAGAAAAGTTAAATGATTTCCTTTTCCAGGAGGAGAGATTCAGAGTGTGGCTGGCACTTAGTTATCAAAAAATGCTTCTAATACAGGTTTGCACATCACTTGCAATGCCATCAAACCAAATGCCCCTGGGTGTCCTGGGGGCCTGGGCTCACTGGGAACATGCCTGAGCTCCCCCAGAAAAACCCACACAAACTCCACATCAAAAACACCCCAAAGCACCAACCCGCTGCAAAGTTGTATTTTGTCTTTCACTGCCCAGTTTGGTTGCAACCACAGCACACAGAGGGAACACTTGCCCTGCAGCCACATCTCTGGTTTGCTCATATCTACAATTATTTAGAGCTCCTGCTCCAGAGTTTCCAACATTCTCTCTCCTAAACTCCATGACTGCATGGCTGGAGGGGAATGGGGCTGGTAACGTGATAGGGATGTTGGCCTTGGCCCAGGAGGCTGAATGCAGAGGGGTGCCCAGGCTGGGGTGTTATCCAAGCCCCTGCAGGAACGAGGTGTCTTTGGCTTGGTGTGAGCTGGCAGGAGCAAGAGGAGGGAAGAAGATCCTTCGTCAGCACTTTGCTATGCACTGTGCTCCCTGCTCCCCGCTCCCAGACACACAGACTCACCACTGCTCTGGTGGCAGGAGAGCCATTCCCAGGGCTGCTCATCCCGGGTCCTTTCTGCCTCTCAGGCCTGCAAAATTCCACATTCTGCTTCAGCTTGGTCCAAACACATGCCCAAAAAGCACAAACTAACACAACATCTCTGCTTTTCCCAATGCCACGAGGTGGGCGAGGCGCACGCAGCAGCACCCAATGTGTGACTGCTGTTGGATAAAAGAGCTGACAGTCTGTGCCAGACCCTGCCACAGCCCCTAAGCCCTCAGGGGGCTCTGGTGCAAGTCTGGGGTTTGCATTGTCCCTTACCCAGGCAGATCCATGGGTTTGCAAATCAACCTGGAAGTAAAAGCTCATTTTTTCTGCTATTTTTCAGCAACATTAAATAAGGACAGAAGCATTCCCTGAGATTGCTCAAGGCACCCAGTGCTGTGATTGCAGCACAGCTCCCCCCTGTTTTTCCCTGACAGATACCTGTCTTTCCAAAGCAAGACACCCCCCTGTGAAATGCACCTTGTGCCACCATGGAATGCCAGTCCAGGATCTTGGGCTGCAAATGGACAGGGATTGGGGTTTGTTCCAATTGTTTCCATGCTGCTTCTTTGATTTGAATAGATCATTCCTAAGATCGTGCTATTCTGCCACGTGTTCTACACATCATTTCCCATCTCCCAGCTTGGACAGAGCCTTTGAAAAGGACATTTCACCTCCAGTGTGCCCCTGGCACTAACACAGCCCCTCTGCAGGCAGAGCCGGGCTCTTCCCAAAGGTTCCCCCTCTCAGACACCTCGTGCCAAGCCCAACATGGTCACTTTGTCATTGAGTGTCAACCACAAAGCATATGCAGGACAGATGGGTATGAGGTTTGTAAGATAATTAAGCATGTTAATGAAGTTCATTTGCATCCAGCTCTTAAATTCCCATAAACTCTGCGAGGCTGGGAAATGAGAATTGCTGCTCGACGTTGCAAAGCAACAGAAGTTTAGTTACCAAAAGCAAAGCAGTGATTAACAAGGGAAAACCAAGGCTGCTGTGGCCAGGCTGAGCACAGCCCTGCAGGTCCCCCTGGCAGAGCCATGACACAAGAGGCCCCCCATGCCACTGCAGTGGCCACAGCCATCGATACAAACTCCTGTGGACTGAAATGTCAAGGAATCAGAGAGAGCAGGGGGAAATCGTTGCTTCAAAGAAAGAATAGACCCAGGGAAGGAAAAGCTCTTTGGTGTGAAAAGGAAAGTTGGTGGTTGGTGCAGGAGGCCAGGTGAGCACCCTCTCCATGAGCTGCCCCTGAAGCAGGACCAGGGCAGGGTCCTTTGATGAAGTCATGGTGATGGCACAGCAGAGAGGTAGACGGGCATTCCCTGGGCAGGGATGGAGTCCAGGCTGTGGCCCAGACAGAGCTGGAACACCCCAGGAAAACGGGAAGAGCTTGGATTGGAGATTCCCCAGGAAACCCCCAAGGATACCCCAGGGGAACCGGGGCAGGAGCTCCAGATGTGCTCCACACCCTCCCCCCACAGTGCCAGAGCTGGGAGGGCACCGGGGTCCTAAAGTGTGGCCAAGCCTAGGCCAGAGGTCACCTGCACCTTCTCACCTCCACAGGAAAGCTGAAATGTCACCTCTGGTTAAGCAAGGAGGGCAAAGGCTGGGCAGTTTCCAGTCACCCACTGGTCACAGACTGGGAGATTGCTCCAGGTGCTGCAGCTCCTCTCCATGGCCCCTGAGGTGATGGGGGTTCCTTGGGAGCTGAAACCCCCAGAGTGGCACAGCCAGGCAGAGCCTGGGACCACCCCCACACCAATGACCTGTGGGGCTGAGTACCTCTCACCTTCCCTGAACCCAGGGCCATCTGGAGCCTCCTTCCTCCAGAGGAGAAAGCCAGTGGATCCCACAGAGGTCCCGTTCTGCAGCATGCCTGAGGTGCCAGATCCCTGGCAGCATCTGTAGCTGGGGGACACAGAACAGCCTCTGGCTTGGCCCTGCTGTCCCCACTGTCCAGTTGTGCCAAGCACAGCAGGGCAGCAGGCTCAGCACTCAAGGCTCACTACAGACAAACACAGCTCAGACTTTCAGGAACTGCTGTGAAACATCTCCCCGAGAGATCTTTGGGCCTTTCTTGTTAAACCATCCCCACATAAACTAACCATGCACAGGGTGGGTGTTTCAATATACCCAACATCAGTAAATGACATGTCCTGACCACAAACCAAGGCACAGAGAGAAAAGAAACTTTAATGTGGGCTTACCCAGGACAAGACAAACTGAAAACAGCAAGACTGGATTCATTTGAAATACCTTGACCAGATTTATTTAAAAATATCCCTTGGCAGTTGACAATCACCATGATCCACAATCAGAACCTGACTGGACAACATTGGAACACTTTTCACCTACAGCAGAAGGCGAATACCTGGGAACAGCCCAGCAAGGCCTGCACACCCCTACTGGCATCAAACACTGGGCTGGCACCGAGGAGCCCAGGGCAATGCTGGCTGTGGTGCCAACTGCACCACAGCTGTCACCGTGTGCTCTCATACTTACCTGTCTGTAGGGAAAAAGCAAACGTTCAAAATACAGGGAAAAAAATCAGTCAGGACCCAGAGAAACTGGACACCACTTCTCTGTGATTCCAGCAGCTCTTTATCCTGCTGCAGCTGAGGCAGAGCAGGGAAAGGGAGGCTGGACGGTGTGGCTGGATCCATGCAGATGCTGTGGCTGCTTGGTGAGAAGGGTATGGAGCTGCAGGACACAATGGTGGGCACTGGTCACTGGTCACGACAGGCAGCAGGAGCCAGAGGAAACCCTAATATCTGCCAGGTCAAATCCTGACTGGGAAGGGCTCAAGGCTTCATCAGGGGTTTCATCCCCCAGTGAAACCCGATGAACACACAGTGGGATGCTGACAAGAAACCCCAAGAGAGGTGGGGAGTGTGGGACAGACAGACAGACATGGGGTTTGCTCTTTGGGCCAGATTCTGGTTTTGGAAGTATCAAGGCTCCTCTTCTTGCCCAGCCACTGCTGCTCAGCCAGTCCTTGCTCTGTGGACACTCCAGAAAAACTGCCTCACTCCCCCTTCCAAGCAAATTAAGGGGATCTGAATAAGGCACTGGGATTCCAGAGTAAACCATCAACGCTCTCTGCCAAAGAGAAAAAATAACTATTTAAAGGTCATCCCCAGTTTTGGCCAACACAAGCTCGCTGTGGGGAAAAGCTCTGCCCAGCAGTGACCTAAGGTGGCTGCAGAGGTGCTGCCAGTGGCCCCTTCCCAATGCTTCAGAGTTGGATTAAAATGAGGAAAAATTAGGAAGGAATCATCTTCTCACCCTGGTCACTGGGAACAGGAAAGTCACTCACTGCCAACCCACACACCAAAGAGCAGCATGGCTTTGTGACAAATTCCTTCTGTGTTTAAGATGCCTCCTAAATATGCACCTAATCAAAAATCAACTTGGTGACTTCACAATTATCAGAGACATTGTTAAAAGCCAGAGCCAAAACAAGGGGCTGAAAAACCTTTTCCAAACTATTCTTCTTCCCATCATGTGCCAAGGGCTGCGGCTGAAGCAGGGCTGGAGCAAAAATACGAAAGCAAAAACGATTTGGAGTTGACACAGTGTATTGTGAATTACTTCTCAGCTTTTCTACATCTAAGAGAGCATGAAATGATGGGCGGTACAGTGGCACAGTTTAATACACAATTACAGAGCCGCAGGTAATACTATATACACACACAGAGTTTGTATTTCACAGGTACAGCTTTTTGCCATCTCGGTTTGTTCACGAAGCATTTTCAGAGTATTTACAGTGAGGCCGCTGAGGAAGCCCCGTCCCCCCGCACAGCCCCGGCGAGGCTGCCCCAGCAGGGGGTGTAAACAGAGCGGTCCTCTTTCCACAAGGGAGGGAACACGGGCTGCTCCGGGCAGGAGGGAAAGGAACCGGAGATACCAGGAAAAAAATGTCCAGCTAACCTGGAGACTTCAAAACACTTAAATTTGCCTTTTAAAATATTTTAACTGGAAACTGTTCTCGATTCATTTTCAAATTGTAATTCAATAATGTTTTAATGGCATTTTCAATTAATGCTTCCTATCCATCTGTATTTCTATCCACCCCCACATGTGCTTGTGCAAGGACAGGGAGTGCTGAAGCTCCAGGTCAGCGCTGAGGGAGCTTCTCAAGAAGCAGGGGATGCTCAGGGGCCTGTGCTGGCTCCCAGGCCTCCTCCTTGACCTCAGCAAATCGAAACCAACCCTGCTTTCAGCTGATCACTCCAAAAATAATCTCTCTCGGGCTGTTTGTAATCAGGTACCACCACCCCTGATGCCCAGTGATGGCTTTTACAGGGGGATCGCTGTGTGGGTGTCATTGTGTGGACAGAGGGTGACAGATCCAACCCCAAACCCCAACCCCAACCCCAAACCCAACCCTTATCCCCAGCCCCGGCCGGTCGTGGTCAGGCACAGCACTCCCATTCCTAGTGCAGCTTTCAGTAAGCAGCTGAAGCTGGCTTCATCAGAAAAGCAAACCTAGGCAGGAGGGAAGGTGCATTTACCAAGGAGTCCTTGGCCTGGCTGCAGGATGCTGCCCAGGAGCAAACCTCCCCAGAGCCTGGG
>VXBR01010627.1:319871-347146 GCA_013400215.1 Cisticola juncidis
ACAGCTCGGCCACTGCCCAGGAGAAAACCTCCCCAGAGCTTGGGGACAGCTCAGCCACTGCCCAGGCACCTCCATGGGACCTACACGGCAGCTCCTCCACTGGGCTGGCTCCAGGGGCACACCCTGCTCCTTCCCACTGACCCCCCTTTCCCATCATTTCCATCCCTGCTTGTCCCCTTCAGTGTTGAAAGGACCAAAGGGCAAGAAAGGACGAATCCAGCCCCTGCCACCAGCAAAGACAACATTTTATAAGTAAAGAATCCTGCTCCATGGAAAGAAGTAGCTTTCCTGAGCAATTCAACACCTAAAGCCATCCAGGTGGCACTGGGCAGTGAGGTGACTTTCTTGAGGAGTTTACCTGTTTTGGGGAACTGGGTGAGGGTGGCCAAGGTCCTTGTCATCTTTGGATATTGCTGCTGCAGCCCTGCAAACCAGAGACACCTGTGCCATGGAGCAGGAAAAATTCCCAAAGATTCAGCGTGACCTCAGAACTGTGTTTCTTGTCTCAGCAGATGTTGGAATGTTAAGGCTCTTGGCTTTAAAGAGTTTATTACTTTGGAAGTTTAAAGCTGTACTTGCAGTAGGGTGTAACAGGTCTCTGTCTCAACATATGGATCGTGCATCTCTGTATCTAAGCACAGGCTCTGAAACCAGAAACAATTAAACAATGAAATTGGGCACAGGGTCACTGCTAACTGAGGGCCCCACAAACATCTGCTGGTGCCAGTGCCTGTGCAGGGGCCATAACTGGCAGAGGCAGTGACACAGAGCTGGCAGTGCTGCCACCCCCTCCTTTGGACACAATGGAGTACTGGAAATAAACCCTCAACACAGCTCTGGGCTCACCTGGAAAAGGCAAAGCTTCAGTCACTGAAGAGGAATTTCCCCTCCCACAGATGCACCACTGTGTCCTTCCCTGCCCTGAGCTGTATCCCTCAGCACAAATGGATACAAACCACCTCCAATGCCAAAGACAGAGCTGATGCACTAAGGTAGAAACAAGTGAAGATTTGAGTAACTGAGGGAGGAAAAGAAGGAAAAACTTGGGAAAGTCACCCTGACTCATCCGAAGGAGGATTTGAGAAATGATGGCCAAATAAGTGACATGGAAGTGGTGGCACTGCTTTACACCACACATCCAGCAATGAGCTGGATGACAAACTGGTCAGAGCATCACCAATGAGAGTGGGAACTTAAACTTGTACCAGCTGTTCCCAGCCAGGGCCTTCTCTGCAGTTCTTCAGTTCAGTGAACACTGCAATTTCTGGACATTAAAATCCATTATGGGCACGGAGATACTCTAAGGGCTGGAGCCCCTCTGGAGCCAGGCTGGGAGAGCTGGGGGGGCTCACCTGGAGAGGAGAAGGCTCCAGGGAGAGCTCAGAGCCCCTGCCAGGGCCTAAAGGGGCTCCAGGAGAGCTGGAGAGGGACTGGGGACAAGGGCTGGAGGGACAGGACACAGGGAATGGCTTCCCACTGGCAGAGGGCAGGGATGGATGGGATATTGGGCAAGAATTGTTCCCTGGGAGGGTGGGCAGGCCCTGGCACAGGGTGCCCAGAGCAGCTGTGGCTGCCCCTGGATCCCTGGCAGTGCCCAAGGCCTGGATGGGGCAATCTGGGATAGTGTGAGGTGTCCCTGCCATGGCAGGGAGTGGCACTGAATGAGGTTTAAGGTCCCTTCCAACCCCAATTATTCTGGGATTCTGTGCAATTGTTGCAGTGAGCCAGAAAACAGGGAAAGAATGGAGCAAACAACCCAAGGCTGAGACAGGAGATGGCAGCAGCGGCCTTGGGGCCATTCCAGGAGTGTCAAACCCCAAGGGCTGCCCCGACACTGATCTGATGTGCAGACTGGCACAGGGGCAGCTCCTGAGGGTGCTGAACCTCACCCTGGCACCTGCCCCCAGCTCCTGGCCAGCCTTGGGCTGGGCACCTGGGTTAGGGCAGCAAATGCTCAGCAGCTACAATAAGGGACCAGGAAAAAAAAAAAGCTTTAAATATCTCCCACCAATCTCTTTTGTCCAAACTAATCCTCTTTCTCCCAAGCCAAAAGTGACTCCCGAAGGCGAGGAGCAAACAGTTCTGTACATGTTGTACAGCCCTGATAAACGCTGAGACAGAAGTTCAGTTCACATCAGAGAGACCTGAAAGAGATTTTATACAAAGTATTTGGGTTTTTTTGTAACAGAGATTTACCCAGTGTCTGCAAAGCACCTCAGTCTTCTTTCCCATGGCACCCTCAAACTGCACCACTGTCAAGACAAGACACATTCCACCCCTGTTTTATTTTCTCCTTTAACCTCTACAGAGCCTGATTTTCATTTTAAACAGACTTTAATGAGACAAAGGCAATAAGCTCTTGGTGTCTCTATTGGTGTTCACCAATAAAAGTCTCTGGACAGAGTTCAAAGGGTGGTGTTAATACAGATTTTAATAAAATCTCTCATTTTAAGGCTCTCTGGTCCCCCATCCCCAGGAAACAAGAACAGCTTGGGAAGCTGAGGCTCTGCTTCACACCTGACACACCTTCCTGTGCAGCCCTCCTGGACAGATCAGCCCTTGAAACCCCCAGCAGCTCCTGCCACAGCCCCTCCTGTCCCCCAATTCCAGACTGGAAGCTTTTTCCCATATGGAGCCAAACATGGCACTGTCCTCCCTGCTCTGAACTGAGAACCTCCAGACCATGGCAGCACTCAAGGGCCCACAGGAACTGGTGAGTGATGCTTGCTAATTCCAACATTTTTATAAGACTTTGCAGAACCCCACTGCCTGCACAGGGCAGTCTCAGCAACAGCAAATTCAAGTTTTACCCCAGGAAACAAACCAAGGGCTGCTACAGCCTGCAGAGAGAATTCAGAAGGAGAAAAACATTGGAGCAAATGACTTTCCTGCCTAAACTGATGTTCCACGAGCAGCCAGTCGAGTCTCAGCATCACTCTGAGACTTCAGCTGGCTTTTCCCAGCTGCCTGGGCACTGAGATGGCAGTGCCATGGCACTGGGCCATTCCTGCACCTCCACCTTGACTGTTCCCACAAGGAAATCATTCTGTATTTACAGCCAAACCACCCCTATGGCATTTCTAGCAACTGGAAAATCACCTCAATAAACAACAACTGCATTTTAAAATTTAATTCCTAAATTTAACTGCAGGGATGTGCCTCTTCTGTATCCTCTGTCACCACCACGAGGAGGAGGCTGCAGCTGTGAGCAAAATGGAGCAAACAGCAAAGCAAGGAGCATCTCCCCTTTCCTCGGGACACAGGGAGGCAGCAGCAGGGCCAGCAGCACCCGGAGCCATCACCCGGAGCCGTCACCTGGAGCCGTCACCTCAGCTCGGTGCTGCCGTGCACTGAGGAAAACACAGCTTCCCACAGGTGAGGGGCAGGGAGGCAACAACCCCCTGTGTGTCCCATCCAGATGGAGCAAACGAGGTCACAGCAGGGAAGGAGGGAGAAAAAAGGATTTAAATTTGGCAAACCCCGCCCCTGCCCCGCCAAGCCAAGGTGCAGCTTTGAATAGCCAAAGGGGTTACAGCCAACCTCAGGCACCCTCAGCCTCTTGAGATGTTGTGACAGGAATTAACTGCTCCCTTGCAACACCTTTTGCTGTACTCAGAATGAAAGGTTTAGAAACAGGTCAGAGTTAGCAAATTTAAAATACCAGAAAGCCTAGAAACGTAGCCTTTTACTCAGGAATGAACTCCTCTTTAGCTGAAGCTGCTAAGGGTTCAGGGAGCTCCCTTCAGTTTTGCTCTGGGCACCTCCTTTCTGTGTTTTAGCCCTAGAGGAAGAGTATCCAAATACTTATGTTTTGTGTAAAGCCCTTGGGGAATCCACCCTTTCCTCCCTTCATTTTGTCACTCCTGGGACACAGCAGAGGCTGCAGCCAGAGCGTGGCACTGTCCCCCAGCTCGCAGTGCTCACTTTACCTGCAGCAAGGAGGAATGGCCCCAAATCCTGGGAAGCAACAGGGAAATCCATCCTCCCCCAAATCCTAATGCCAGGAGTTAATCAATGGCAATGCCATTGACCTGGTTCCCACCGAGAATCTCTCACAGGAGCAGCAGGGAGGAAAAAGCTTTTTGGTGCGTTAGCAGCAGATTGAGACCTCACTGCCCACAACACTCTGTGCACTCCTTGTCACTCTGCACCCCGGAGCAGGTGCTGCAAGTGGCAGAAGGACACATGGGGACCACAAACACTCAGCAATCCCCACAACTGCCTCTTCTGGGCCATTTTAAAATCACTGCCATTAAGCCACCCTAAGGATTGGAAGCGCAGCCAGGCAGGGATTGTTGGTGTGGAAGAAACCCCTGGGGACCCAGCCAGCCCCCCGTGCTGCCTGACAGCACACACAGCTCAGGTATTTTAATGGAGTGAGCTTTTCCTGGGCCTCCCCCCAGCACATGTGTCAGGAACTCTGCAGCAGAGCCACACGGCACTGCCAGAAACGCCTCCAGAGTCATTTCTGTGTCAGGACAGATCTTCCAAAGCCTATGTGGAGGTGTGAAGGTGCAGCTCACACTGGTTTACAACACAAACAGGTATCTCCTTGCACCTGGAAAATCTCCCCTCCAAACCACCCATTGAGAACTGAACTTCTTCATTTGGTTACTACAGGCATTGATTTAACCCCTGGCAGCCCCAGCTGTGGGGTTCTTGCTGCTGTCTTGGCAAGGAGCAAACGGGGCACCACCAGTCCCCCATCAGGAGACTTTTTCCAATCCAGAGTTAAGGCAGATCCCATCCCTGGTGGTTCCCAGAGCAGACAACAGCCCTTCACTTCTGAGCCCACCAGTGCTGCTGTGCTCAGGGCCTTTATTTGCTCAGTGCCAACACAGAGAGGCCCTGGTGGCTTTGGTGTTTGGATGTTCCCATAAACCCAACGATGCTCCCACAGCCCCACAGCAGCATGGGAGCCTTGTGTACTTTACAGGCTGGAGAAGGATTTTGCATCCTGAAGTGCTTGAACAATGAAGAGAAAGGTGCTTTGGGCCCAGGGTTCCCCTCCAGCACCTTTTCCTTTTGGGTCTAAGCACAGGTTGCCAACCTCTCCCTGGAGCAGGGTGGGGCTGGTGGAGGTTTGGTTCTTGTGCAGCCTCTCAAGGAGCCAGCGTGTCCTGAGCTCTGCCCTGGCAGAGCTGAGCAGGGAGAGCAAGGATGGGCAGGGGCTACAAAACCCAGAGAAAGAAGTGACAGGGAGAGAGGCTGGAACAGCTCTGAGACAAGAACAGAACACTAGAAGGCATGTAAACAGTTCTGGGTCATGTTAGCTCCTTGGCTGTAGGAAAAGGAATACTGACACGCCTCAACTGAACCAAGATCCCAAACAATCATTTCAGGAATACATTCTTCAAATGCAAGAGGTATTTGCAGAATTACAACCTGAAAGTTGGAAGTGCAATCCACTATGGGGAGGGGGGAGTTGTAACCCAGGGAGAAGGAAGCTGCTGGAAAACTGTGCCCTCCAAACCACCTCACATTGCTGCTCATTGGGAACAGCCTCCAAACAGGCAACAGCCTCTGTGGCACAGGGATCTGGGGGTGAGGATCCCCTGGTTTGTTGTGTGCTGGCAGATTGAGCAAAGAAGATGAATTCTGAACAGCTTTTCTTATCAAATAGAATACTGACATGCATGAGGAGCAGCTCTGCAGGACCTGTGTGCAGAGTTCTGTTTAACTGAGACACAGAAATCCCAGACTCACATCTGATAAGGGCTTCATGGGCTCCATGCTGGCTGTGGAATGGAGATGCATCTCCATCAGCTGAACAGGAACCCCACAATGGTTACATTTATTACTCATACCCCAAAATCACATGGGGATAAGTGGAAGAAACAAAACATTCTGACTCGAGTTCAGATGGAAAGAGCCCCCAGCACCACACAGCCAGTGCAGCACTGCCTTTCCCCAGCTCTCCCCTGGCTGATAAACTTATATTGGGAATAAAAATCCTTTCACTTTGTTTGGTGTCAGAGGGAGCTGCCTGAACTAGAGCAGTTGAATGGTCAGAGATCCCCAGCAGGACATCAAAGGGCAGAGAGGGAGGTGGTGGAAGCACACAGAGGGCAGCCTGGCACAGCCCAACCCCACAGCTCCCTCTGTGCAAGCAGCTCCTGGGCTCCCACAGGCCTCCAGGGACCCGCATGGAGCTGCCCACAGGACTGGGAAATGATTGTGCTTCTCAATTCACTACAAGGACTCTTTTCCCTACTCCTGCTTTCAGCAGCAGGGAGCATTCTGTTCTCTTCCGTGCTGCGAAAGCACAGGATGTGTGTATGTGTGGAAAAATCCTGAAAAATATTGTGCAGCACCATTGGTTCAGTCCAGAGGGAAGCTGGGATACTCAACTGTGTTTGGTGGCTTTCAAAGGGTCACCAGCTTGGAAACAAATATTGCCTAAGGTAACATCCTCACAGTGGTTGGTATTCACAGAGGCTCAAACACTTCTTATTACTCCTGTTAAACCCACGAACAATTCGTCTCTCCCGGTCCCTTCCGCACACAAAAACCCCCAAACGAATTAAAACAACCCAAAAAACCAAACAGGAATAAAATAAACAAATAAATAAATAAATAAAGGCATTCCCAAAACATTTATTTTGCTTCTGTCTTTGTCTCTCCAGTCAGCTCAGAGACACCGATGTCACCTACCTTGGCCCACCGAGCCGCAGGCGGAGCGGGGAGCCCTGAGCGTGGCACTCCCGTGGTCTCTGTCTGCTCCTGTCCCCAGAGCTGGCACTGCCCAGCCCTCCTTCCACTCCCACGGATCAGAACTCATTGGCTATACGGAAAAGAAGTGTATCCAAAGCACACGATGGCACATGGAGGCTGCAGAAAGCATCGGGAAAGGAGAACGGATCGGCAGCAGCTGCTCCTCCTGCCCTGACTAAAGGCCGAGCCGCGGCACAGCTCCCCCTCCAGCCCGACCCGAGCGTGTCACCCCGGCCCAGACATTCTCGTGGTGCATTACTGGCACTTTATAGCAGTCTCATATGGTAGATACATGCACATGTCTGTGTGTTACATACAAAAGGTCTGATAACAGTAAAACATTGTTCCGAGAGATATAAAAAACCCAAGGAGTTGCATTAGCCAAAAAAAGTGTTTTGTGAGAAACAACAATAAAAATGATATAACCACAGCTTTTCTTTTCTTTAAAATTAGATAAATACCCAAAGCTATGATTTCACTTGGGGCCTCTGTACCTTGACAGGGAGTCCAATGGAGTATATCTGAAGGCACTTAATATCCTCTACTCAGCTGTAAGATGGTTGCACAGGGAGCTGGGGAGCTGGGGATGTGATCTGGGGCATGGAGGAGAGAGATGGATGAAAACAAGCCCTGAAGAGCCATGATCCACACAGCCCCAGGTGCCGAAATGAACACAAACGTACAACCCAGGTGTGGAGAAGGTCTCTCTTGAAAAAGAAAACTGCCAATTGCAAAAGTCTGTGTGTTTCTATGGACAGAGCACTTCATGCAACTCTGACAGTTCATCATACACTCTTAGAGATATTTAGCTTTGTCAGTTCATTGACCTCCTCAGTCCCCGCCTCCTCACAGTCATCCTTCTCCACGGCTTTGCCAAACCTGCACCTCTCCTCTTCCTTCGCCGCGTCTTTCTGGAGCTTCTTGGTGGAGGGAAGGATGTCCTTGGCTTCTGAGCTATCTGTGCCATGGGCTGTCTTATCAGAATTCTGTACAGAAGGCACCAGGTTGGCGATCTCGTCCGTCGGAGACCGCCCAATGCTGCCATCCACTTGAACCCGAATGTCTGGAGATATGGACAACTGGTGGTGGGGCACGATGCCGTTGTCCATGCACTTGGGGTACAGGTAAGTCTTCATCTGACCCTTGCCCTTGACATTGACCGTCCCCCTGTAGTCAAAGTCATAGCCCATCTTGCTGAGGATGCGGTAGCTCTCCTCACTCACCTGGATGCGGCACTCCACGCCGGTGGTGTCCATCCTGCTGGCGATGTTCACAGTGTCCCCCCAGATGTCGTACAGCAGCTTGGTGGTGCCGATGACGCCGGCCGTGAGCGGGCCGTGGTTGAAGCCGATCCGCAGCTTAAAGTTGAACCACAGCATGTTGTTGTTGAAGTCGTCCACCACCCGCATCATTTCTTTGGCAAATTCAAAAAGGGTCTGCAGGTGCCCGTGGGGGTGGCTGCTGTCCTGGCACTGCGAGGTGTTGAGCCCCGACGCCGCCATGTAGGTGGCTCCGATGGTTTTGATCTTCTCGATGCTGCTGTAGTGGGGTTTGCTGAGCAGCTCGTCGAAGTCCCCGATGAGCTCGTTGAGCACTCGGTAGCACTCCTTGCCGCCCTCGTAGTTCTCCTCGTAGAACTCGCTGAAGTTGACGATGCTGGCGAAGATCACCCCGCCGCTGTCGTGGTTTTTGGAGTAGCTCTGGGACACCTTCAGCTGCTCGGCCACGTGGTAGGGGATGATGTTCCTCAGCAGCCAGTCAGCCTGGTCCCTCATGCTCTGGATCTTGGTGCGGTGCAGGTCGGCCTCCACGTCGCCGTGGTAGTGCAGGCGGTAGCTGACCTCGAACTCGCGGTTCAGGAACCAGACCAGCAGCAGCAGCAGGAAGGACACCAGGACCACCTCCTGCCCGATCAGCTCCGCCGGCCGCCGGGCCTCGCTCGGCGCTGACGTGTTGCAGGGGCTCCTCCTGGAGCTGCACAAAGGGAGAACACACAGGAGCACTTTAAGTTAGGGCATTGCCATCCCTGCTCCACAGCCAGAAATGCTCTGCTGGGAAAGGAAGTGTGGGAAGTACAGTTACATATTAAATTATAAAATATGCGTTGAGAACTTCATCTGCTGTTAAGAAAACGCCAAAGAATTAATTTAGTTCTTAAAATCACCAAGTACTCCCTTAAACCCACCAAGTATTTCTTTATCACCATGTTCAGTGGCACAGCCCAATCCTGTTTTAAGGACTTCACCAAGGAAACAGTTACCCTTATATCTAAATACATAACTAAAAGCATTGCATGTAAATATGTACCTGTGTGTGTGTTCAGGTATCTGAATGTCTGTACGTGGGGGTGTCTGTGGGTTTTGTGGAATTTATCTGGTTTTATATTTTTTGTTACCTCAAATATTCAGAACCAGCTGCTTTACACTCCTGTGCCTTTCCCCTGTGTCCTCACCTTTGCCATGTGCCTTTAATGCTACACAGGAGGGGTTTGGGGGAAGATAACCCTGTAAAAGACACATCATGAGAACCCTCGTGACAGGGACTGGGAATGGATGGCCCTTAAATCCTTCTGACCCAGCCCAGCCTCTGCTTCTATGAACTGCATGGAAGGGGGAACATGGCTGTGCTGACATCTTTTCTATCATAAAACCTCTTCAGCTCCTCACAGCGGAGACAGAAAGTTTCTCTAAGTGCCAAGATTACATAAAATAGTCAAAATTTCCTGTCTGCCATAGATTGGGAGCAATATTTCAGATCCTCTCGACAGTTCCCTGCCTGCCTGTGCAGATTAGGAGGCGCTGATGGGGCCAGTGCCAGTGCCAAACCACCCTGAACGAGGAGACATCTGCGCTCTCCAGACTCAACTTTCTGCAGAGATGCAAAGACACAAATGGAAGCTGAGAAGGCCCCACCTATGCAATCCCAGAAGCGAAGGCTAAAGCAGACAGCTTGGCACAAAGTCATTTCTGCAGGGATCCAACTGCATTTTTTGGATAAAATTATGCCAAAGCCTGAGATTTGATATGAGCAGACACGCGCTGAAGTTTTTCACGTTAAGAGATGGTTTGAGAAGGGAAAGCATCACATCAACCTTTCTCCTGGAGAGCCAGAAAGGAATCCACACTCAGCCCCAGCCTGCATTTCTCTGGGAAGGCAGGAAGGGATTAAAACTCAGCACAACTGGAGCAACAGCTCAAGCAGAGAAGGCTGAATTTGTTACTGTAACATATGAAAACATTCCTGAGTTAATTTTGTTGCCTCATGTCCATGGGGGACAGGCTTCCACTTCGGATATATTTTAGAACTGAACTTTATTACAGGCACAGTTTCTGAGTTTCATTCTCGAATACTTGATTGACAGAAAAGTGTGATGAAACAAAACCACAGCACAGCTGTGAGACAGATGAACGTGCCCCATGTCCAAAAACGTTTCTCTGTGCCACAGTCTTTGTAGATATTTGCTTTTTTACAGAAACCCTATGGGGAAAAAAGTTTCCAGTGAGTGAAATATTTACAATTCAGAGCATGCAGGTTGAATTTCAGATGAAAGATAGGACAGATTACATTGGAAATGACTTCTTTTGTTTTCTACCTCAAATACACTTCTCCCAGAAGAAGTGAAGATATCTTTATTTTATTCCCTTTTCACAAGGGGACCATGGAAGGAGGAGCTGTCCCAACTCAGAGTAGGGCCCCACCATCAGTTCCCTGTAACTGCTGTACCAAGACACTCCTTGCTCCTGATTCTCAGCAGAAGCTCTGTTATGACCCTGTTTATGTCCCCCCTTGGAAGACAGGTCAGAGACAGAGATGTGCTTTAGTGGTGGCCTTGGCTGGGTTAATGGTTGGACTCCATGATCCCCATTGGTCCCTTTCAACTCAGGATATTCTATGATTCCCTGACCTTGGAGGTCTTTTCCAGCCTAAATGGTTCCATAATTAATGATTAGAAGAGAACAATTGCTGAAATACAATCCTTGCTACCTATTTTGGAGGTGCCAAAATGCCCTCCCAGCTGGATGGGCTTATAAAACAAAATGAGAGGATGGTAGGTGAGAGAAAAGATCTTGGAAAAGAAGAGGTGGGGAAAAGTGAGGAAGGGATCTGGATTAAGGAGCACAATTCAGGTTCTTCTCTGAATCTGAGTTCATTATTTCACACATCCTGTGGGCAGAGATCTGTGAAAGGATCTGAGCAATGACTCTGTTACTGCTCTGAGAGTATGAGTCTGATCCAGATAATCCCCTCTACTATCAGATACTCCTGCCACAGGGATTTATTAAGTCATTAAAGGCTTTTTATTTACAGTTTGCTGTACAAAACACTCCTCAAAGTACTTTAACTCCTCTCCAGTGAATGAGGGGAGCACCACAAACGTTCTGCCAGGCACAGAGCAGGGCTCTGCCTTTGGGGAAGGAGCTGCTGCCCCCATTCCCCACCCCTGGAGCCCCCGGGAGCTCTCCCTGACCTCGCTGGGCACAGGGGCTGCAGCCCTGGGACCTGCAGGGGGTGACTCCCTGTGCCCTGACCCCTTCCAGCAATGGGGAATGGGGTGGGTCCCAAAAAGGAGCTGCAGTGGCTCTCCAGAGAGGTGTTTCTATCCCTGCTGATGTGCATGGAAAGCCCTGGTCCCAGCCTGAAGGAGAGAATGGTTCTCCCTGGGAAATGCAGCCTGTGGATGTGGCAGTGACCAGGACACAGCACCTACAGCCTGTGAATCACCTCCCCCATGACCTGGAGCCACCCTTTGGAATGAAAAGAGGAAAAACTCCCTCACACCTCCAGCAGAACAGCTCAACCCCCTGCCCAGTCTTTCTCAATTCTACTTTTTATGAGTTGCTGCAGCAGAAAGCTGATTTTAAAAATCATTCAAATTGAAATCTCGAGCTGATGATGTTTTCTTTAACTCAAACTGGTGAAATGCTCCCTGGCATGGCCCCCTCACCATTAACCTGGCACCTCCATCCAGGCTGTGAACATGGAACCAGTGAGACTCTGAAGATAGAATCTCCTTTGGATCAATCACAAATCAAAAAGATAATGGCTCTCCACTCACAGAACATTCTGGAAAGCCAGTTTGCTTCTCCCTGTTTGGACTTGGGTATCTTGCTATGCTGAAGAAGGAGGCCTCTGCCTGCTAGATCTGAGAGAAGAAAGCAAGGGAGGAAAGGTGTGGGAAAGGGGATCAAAGTGCTGCTGTCCATGAAAAGTGCAGTGGATGCCTGTAAACCCTTCCCGACAACAAGGAGATTTCAGTCTCCACTCAAGTGCCCGACTGCTGCTCCCCCCTGAGCAGCCACACTGGAAAGTGCCACATCCCACCTGCTCTGAGGTGAGGAAGGAATGAAAATGAGAAATATTTCCTGCTTAAGAGACAAAGTTCATGGTTGTGTCCTTTGGGCTGCCTGGAAAACAAGGCAAACTCCACATTTTTATCTACAGACAGTCCAGAGATGAACTCTGTGCTAAGGCTTCATTACTATTACTACTGTCTCTCTTCCCAGGCAACATTAATTTTATTTCTATTCTTGATCAAGGAAAGGGAACAACCTCATTAAAGGCAACACACAAGCTTGTCTAGCCCTCTTAGAACACAGGAAAAATTCAGTGCTGATTGGGGTAAGTGTGGAACCTGATTTATTTAATTCTGGCAGAAAGGTGCAGCAAAAAATTTTGTTAGGCTAAGAGAGTTTCACCTTTTATTAGTCCAATACCAGAAAAAAGGGAAAGTCCTGTACTCTAGAAATGTGGTGTACAATAACACACAGCCTAAGAGCCCTGAGAAAAGAAGCCAAATTTCATTTAATGGCAGAAACAGAATGGAATTAACTCCCAGTCCTCTCTTTTCCAATCCTTGTTAATGTCTGAGTCTGGGCAGGGTCAGGCCAGGGGAGCTGAATTGAAGGGCAGAGCTGAGCAGAATTAGCACACAGATCTCTCCCTCAGCTGAAGGAGCACAGACAACAGCCTAATAAAACGTGAAAAATGAAGTTTAGAAACCTTTAACAGATGAGATATTTTGGCTACTGCCAAGCCTTGTCAAGAAGGTGAAGCCTCAATCCACAGCTGCTCACAGGAGGCACCCCCAGGTCTCCTCCACGTTTGGTCCTCAGCAAAGGTGAGGTGAAGGTCTCACCTTCACCTGCCCTGAGTCAGAAGTTCCATATTTATGGAACAAAAATATCTGCAGTAAAATAATGCCTGACAGGTGATCTTTTCCCAGATTTCTGTCACTGAGGGGAAGACCCAGTTGTCAGTGATTTAAGGGAGGATGAGTTATTGATCAGTGATCAGCAGCTGGCCAGGAGCCTGCTGAGCTGCTGGGGAGGAGGTTTGGAATTCTGAGCAGCACAAAAGAAAAGAAACAAAATTGTTCACAAATGAAAAATAAGGATCCAAATCCTAGGAGCCAAACTTAGGCTGATCCTAAGACACTACTGGAGTGATCACCACACTATTTACCAAAAAAGAAAAAAAAAGTCTGTGCTATTCTTTTGGGTTTAAATTTCCATTCTGGATTCAATGAGGTGGAATTCTGTTACAAAGAAAGAACTTCCATGAATCAAAACCAGGAAAAAGGAAAACCCCATGAAAAGCCAGAGCCCTCCAAACCCCAACACTTCAGCAAGTGCTGAGTCCTTGGTGAAGAAATTCCCAAAGAAACCCTGTTCTCCTCCCTCTGTGCTAAATCCCATGTGTTTTCTAAACTGCCATGGCATTTGTGGACATGGGACTTACTAAAAAGGAATTTTATTTTGACACATCCTCCCAGGACAAGAACTGTGTTCCTGAAATCCCCCTTGGATGCATTACCAAAGTCACACATCCACAGTTCAATCAAACCCAACGTGGCCCAAATATTGCCCCAAATCTGCAATGAGCAAACACAGACCTGTCTAATACCAAAGAGCAGTAAAAACACTTCAAAATGGTATTGAAAAAATGTGCAATAAACCCATGAGAAACTCAGCACTGAGATCACCAGAGTGAATCTTTAACACGCTTATTTTAAGAGGCCATTAATAACCCAGGAAGGGATTTTTGTTTTGCTTTAAAGGCCAGAGGCTAAAATTTCCTTTGCTTTCAGTTTCATGCCTCCCTGTTCTGCCCAGGTGAGGTGACAGCCAGGCCCAGACTGTCACATCCCATCCTGGGAAGGCACATCCAGCTTTTCCAGGGAATTCTCACCTGCCCAGCTGTGAGAGCACCCAACTCCCACTGCTTCTGAATGGTGCAAATCAGCCAAGGAATCAAATAACAGCTCGTGGTGGACAGATAATGCTCTAAAAGCTGCTGCTACTGGAGAAAACAGCTGCTGTTTTAAACAGCTCCTCCACAGCTCTCTTTCCTAGAAATTCAACTTAATCATTACCCAACTCTGTGACTGCAGCCCCAGCCCTGGTGAGTTTGGGTCATACCCACGTCATCTGTTAAGGGAATCACACAGGGAGCTCAAACACAACTTGCTGAACCAATTTGTTGCATTCCCAAGTTATTACTGTGAATGCAAAGTTGTGCTACATGCAATCCACTGAAAATGTTCCTATCCCTAAAGATAAAGATGGTAATTTTATATAAAACTTACCTAAAGTTCTGTGCCAAATCTAGATGAGGAGCTTCCATGGAGCTGAAATGAAAAAACACTGATTTCAGAGGGAAAGTTAAAGTAATAAACAAACCATCCTGCAGCATTCCAGAATTTTTAACTTCTCTATTGCAGAGAGCAGTAACTGCACTCAGACCTGATCAACTGCACACAAACCCTGTCTGAACATGACTTATCTGCCTGGAAGAGGGAACCAGCCAGAGATGCAAATCCCTGTAAAGGGAAGCTGGAACTTTGTGATGCCTGGAATAAGTAATTGTTAAACAATCCCACCTTACCTGGAAAACAGGGGAAAGCAATCCCAGAACTCTAGGGCTCCGTTATGCCTTCATCTTATGGGAGCACTCAGCAAAAGGTTTTAAAAATAAAACACAAAGAGACAAACTCCAGCACCTCCAAACAGAAACCAAAACCAAAACCCCCTCAAACCAGCAAAACAAAGAAACAAACAAAGAACCCAAACCACCCCACATCAAAAATCCCCCAAATCCCCCAAACCCTAACAAACACAGAACCTGTTTTTGAAGATGCCATTAGAGAAAATAAGTAGTTCAAGCACTGTGCTCATTTACTTGTATTACAATGTCTCTACTGCAATTAAGTAACAAGAGAGTATCAAACTCTCAGGATTAGTTACAACTGCAAAAGGAAGTAAAACCGCAGAATGGATCTGTCTGTGGTGCAGACAGGGCTGCAATTGCCACTGTGACAAAAAATATTACCAGAATCATGGTAAGAGATGAACAAAAAGATGATTATTAACAAACTAAATTAATGGGTTTCACTAACTAAACCTGTGTTAATTTTGTTGAGGATCAATTCTATCAATCACCTTTTCTGACCTGCAGTTGAACAGCTCTATTACTCGAAATATTTCCTTCTGAGGGATGAAATAACAACATAGCCCATGATTTCTGAACTTTGCCTGTTAATGTCACTGCTGTTCACACCCCAGGTGGAAATGCACCATCATCAGTAACGTTTATTAAGATAATGGGGTTGCTTAGTGTTCACACTCAGCAAGAGCTGGTGCTGTGACCTGACACAACAGCAAGGTCTGCACCTCTCAGCTTTGGAAGAGCCATTCCCAGTCCCTCAATAAAGCTGAAGTGCAGGGAAAATCCCAGTTCTGTGTCTTTCTTTCTGGACAAAGCACAGGGCTTGTCCAGCAGTGCATCCCAGCACCCCTCTCACCAGGCTCTGCCAGGAACCCCAGCGAGCCCCATGCAGACAGGGCTGCACTGGGAAAGGGAGGAGTCCAGGAACTCCTTCTGGGGGCATTAGGGAAGAGCAAGCAGGGGATCCAGAAATGGCATCAAGGGGCTGCTCTCCACTAATTCCCCTGGAAAACCAAACCTGGGGCTGAGTTTGGAGCCAGGTGGGGTCGGGCTCTGCTCCCAAGTGACAGCACAAGAGGATACAGCCCCAAGCTGTGCCAGGGGAGCTTTAGATGGATCTTAGGGGGGAAGAAAGGTCTTAAACAAAAGCCCTGGCACAGCTGCCCAGGGCAGTGCTGGAGTCCCCATCCCTGGGGGATTTAAAAGCTCTGTGGATGTGGCACTTGGGGACATGGGGCAGTGGTGGCCTTGGCAGTGCTGGACTTGATGGTCTCAGAGGGCTTTTCCAACCTCAGATTCTGTGATTCCATGACCCTCAGTGAAGCTGGGCTGGCCACTGAAAGCACCAGGGCTACAAAGGGAAAAGCCAATGGGACAAAGTCTCTGTGACAGGGAGAGGCCACTCAGTGCTGGGGACAGACAGGGGATGCTCACTGGGATCCTGAACCCAACAGGACAAACCCATGAGGAGACAAGGAAGGCTTCAGAACCAAACTCTCCTTTTCCACACTGAAGCTGGAGAGAACTCCCCTGCCCTGCCTGCCCAAGTCCTTTGCAGACAGACAGGAAAGGGATTTTGCTGTAGTCAATATGATCTAGAAATCATTTGCCAACTGACTCCAGCTCCAGGATATTTTTCCCCAGGACTTTCTCCCTTCAACCCTTACAGCCACCTCAAATCACAAATGTGAACAAGTAGTTGTCTTTTATTCTCCCTTTCTTTTAATAATAAAATTGATCAAGATCAAAAGAGACCACTGAAGACACTTGAAGAGGAATTAAGGCTAAATACTCACTAAAATATGTATCTGCAAACCTTTTTGGTTTGTTTGGGGTTTTTTTTTTCATGTTTTTCACCTTATGGTTCAGCAGCTCTCTAAAGGAGAGGAACTGACTGAGGAGAAGACCTTGCTAAGTCCATCCCAAGGGAGGGTCTTAAGCCACTGAGAAGTGCAAGTTGATTATAAAATTTTGCCAATATGAGTAGAAGGCTGGAAGGACCCCTTTGACTCTCTTGGCAAGAAAACAAGAGAATACTGCAAAGAAATTCTCCTTGCATAAAATCATTTCTCAGAGGAAAACTGGAAAAATTTAAGGTTATTACACAGAAACTGCATTATCTTGATTCCTCTGGTTACTGTTCTGCAGAGTCCTCTGAAAAGGCAGGAAACTGAGAATGGAACTGGGTATTAGATCCCATTAAACCTAAGTACCTGTCTTACACACTGGAAAGTGCATTGAGGAAGGATGTGGAAGAAGAATATGTGGTTCCTAAGGGCAAAAATAAATCCAGAGGGGTGTTGGGGAGCAGTTGGGCTCCCTGGCACCACCAAATACCTGGGAAATTCCTTAATAAAACAGATTTTCAAAGGCAATTCTGTGGGTCTGTAACTGTGTCCTAGAAACAGATGAGGAAGCACAGAACGTCACACAGAAGAGGGCCCCTTGAAATCCTTCAGAAAACAAATGATGAAGGAATAAAATCATTCAGGCTGCGATGCTGAGGAAGCCGTGGCAGAGCCCCGTGCACAGCCCGTGTTCCCGGAGAGCCCAGCGGAGCCCCCTGCAGGCCGGGCGAGGCTCACCTGGCGGGGCACAGGGACACGTAGAGCAGGATGAGCAGCACGGCTCCCACCACGGTGGCCAGCAGGGACCTCATCCAGGAGCTGAGCTGGCAGAAGTTACAGTACTGCACGATGGTGATGAGGATGGCACAGCACATGAACATGGTGTACTGCAACAGAGAGGGAGACAGGGTTAGCAGCTTCCCTGCCACACACCCACAGGCAGGGAAAGGGGATAATTCTGCCTGCTGGATGGATACAGGGAGTGATCCCACGTGAGGATGGACATCTCCCCTTCCAGGAACAAGAAATCCTTCAGCACTGCTGCTTTGTCATCTCTCCCTGGGTGGAGGTTTTTATCACACCCCCGTTACTGCAGCGATGTCCAGAGCCCCCAGCTTACCTTGGCCAAAGCTCAGAGCCTCTTCTCATTCGAAAAAAGGGAAAAAAAGAAGGTAAAAATTCATGGCAACCTCCTCTCTGCTGCTGGGGTTAGATCCTGCCTGCTTTAAACTGACTATCAAAATTCCATTGCACTGCAAATGCAGAGTGCAGTTTCACCAGCTGCCTGTTTTTAAAAACACTTCTGAGAGAGTTTCTCTCACTGCCCTGTAAGAGCTGAATCCAGGTAAGGAAAGCTCTGCCCTGGTGACAAAGGCAGCTCCAGTCACTGGCAACTCACACTTGGTAACACCACTCACCTGGGGCAATCTGAAAGGACAAGTTCACATTTTCTGTTCCAAATGCCTCATCTCAAACCCCCTCCACCTCTCCACAACTTTACTGGATAAAGGAAAGGAAGTGCAGGACAGAGGCACTGCCCAGAGCTTCATTTCCCCACATACAACCTCACAATGCTCAAAACTCTCAAGTGTGCCAGTTATGTGCCAGTTCCCCAACAATATTCATGACCATCCAAGGTAAACCAGACTCCACACCTGGATTAAGGAGTTCTGGTCTAGCTTTGTGCTGTGTTTTACAGCATGAAATGATTGTTCTCTCCCTTTCTCTCTCCCTTTAGGTGTCCTGTGCAGCTGGAGTGCAGACCCTGCAGCCTGGCAGTCCTGTGGCATAACAAAAAACATGTGATTGAGAGCAGACACAGTGTATGGGAAAAATCCTTACATAATTCACCATCTTTAAACCACAAACAACAATTGTTGTTGTTTTTTTAAATGACTCAAAAATGGATAAAAGGAATTTCAGAACTGTCCTTACAGAACACCATAAGTTAAACTTACTTTTTTTTCCCCATTTCAGGTCTCCTAAAGTGGCAGAGCTTGGTTCTCACTCCAAGTGATGCCCCAGCATGAGGCCAGCCTATAGAGGGTCAGGATGTGCTGGATTTTACTATGGATGCATGGCTTTGGAAAGTTTTTTTTTTCATGACTGTTTTTGTTAATTCTTATTTTAATTATTTTATATCCAGGGAGGGTATAAAATGCTATGAATAAAAAAAAAAACTTTGCAAAACCATGTCATAGTAAAGGAGGACACTTACCTGACCCTCTACAGACTGACTCCATTTCCAAGAGCTCCACGAGTGTGGAAACACTGAGCACAATTTGAGCTGGGACATCTCTGGGAGAGTGAACCAACAGCCCCACAACTCTGGAGCACCTGCAGGAGGAAAGAAACCAAAGCTCATTCTCAGTTTGGTGATGAAATCACCATTTTACTGCTGCTGCCTGAAGTGTTTCGACTCAGCCTGACCTGCTGTATTGAGAACACACTCAATGAAGTGGTTCCTCTGATATTATCTGAAACATTTGGAGAGATCATCAAGGATGGTGATGAATGGGATGGTAAAATTAAAATCAGTTTGACAGATTTGAGAGATTTGAAGGTTTTCAGCTCCCTTCCCTTGAGGAAAGCACTCCTATGGTTGGCTTACTGATAATCATGCAAGGGAAACACCATCATTAGACTGAATGAACAGACAAATCAATTTACAGCTTAAAAATTCTTAACTAAAGTTCCAAAAGGTAAAAGCTGCAGAATGATCTTAAGCATGGGATGGAACAGAATGTCAACCACACCCTCCTGTGACTGTGACAACCACGAGATGTTTAAATCAGCCAGGACCACAAAATGTGTGGTCACACATTCCTGTGGAACAAACACCCCCCAGCACCCAGGAATAAGCTGTGACAGGAAGAGTGGAGAGGATCTGGTCATTACCTACACCCAGGGCCCTGAAATAGCAAGAGCTTTGTGAAACAGAATTCCCTGAAGATCCTGGAAAGGAAGGATCACACACTGTGCTGCCTAAGAGAAACCTGCAGAGAAAGAATCTTTCATCTCCAGCTTGAGGCCATTTTATTCACAGTTTTTAAGCCTTGATTTTATGCTGTAGTTGGCTTTTATATTAAGCTGTTTCTCCCCCTCCTCACTGCTGTCCATGGGTTGGAACAAGAGGCGCCTTCCAATCCAAACTATTCTGTGATTCTGTGAATGTTTAACCCCCTGTTCTCCCCTTCAGTGCTTTTAATAACAGAGACACCAAATTCCCCATGGATCTCTCTGTCTGGGTTAAATATGCCAACTTCTTTCTGTTCCTTTTCAGAAGGCAGTTATTGCACTCCTTTAACCCTTCCCACAGCCCCTGCAATGGCCATTTCTAGGTACCAAGTGCTCTCTCCTTTTAGTTCTTCCTCCTCACTCTGTGAAGCCAAAACAGCCCTCACCAATCCTGTTCTCACTGTTGGGGTTCACTGATACAGCTTCTATAACTCCAAACCCCAAATCCAGCCCAGGACCATAATCCTGAGATAAACCACTTGCATTATCTCAAAAAAATTCCTGCAGAAGGGCTTGTTCTAAGAGGAAAAAAGTATGCAAGCAGCAGGAATTTCTAGGTATCCTCTCCTCTTTTGTCTGGGAGTTTTCACCATGGCTGTGTTTACATAACAGACTAGGAATTCCATCATGCACAAAGCCCCATCCCTCCAAGGGATCTGTATCAAACACATGTAAAGCAGGAGGGAGGTGGAGGAAGGCAGGCGAGCAACAAGCTTTGCTAGCTCCAAACCGTCACATTACGGGAGGAAATTCAACAACTTACATGTATATTTGTTTCAAAATCAGAGGTGAAGTGTGAAAAAACTGCAAGAGCTGGGAGAGAAACCAGGATTGCACCAAAGAAGTGTCGAGGCAGCCAGCCAGATATCAGCTCCAGGAGACGCTTGGTGCAAGTCATCACCTCCTCCAGGAAGAACGCCATCCTGGAACACAGGAACCAGGGATCCAGGCATTAACACAGCTCCTTGTGCCTCTCATTTACCTGTAATAACACAGCCTCAAACCCCTCACTTGGGCTCTGTGAGCAACCAGGGTGCCACAGCACCTGCTGCTGGCTGCAGGGAACAGCCCAGCCTGGCTGACCGGGTGTTTGCTCCGGTGAGGGAGGGAGAGCCTCGGCACGGCGGCTTTGAGGAAGAAAACTTGAGAGCCAAACTTCACTTCCTTGGAAGGTTAAGCAGAGGGAAGGCTCCCCCTCCATTCATAAATAAAGCAGGCAGGGAGAGGGGAAACCTTTACGAGTTAAAGTTACTGAAAATAACCCCGGGAATGTTTGAGGAGCAGGGCAGCTCCAGCACCCATCACGCCGCAACCCGAACCAGTTCTCCCAGTTGCAAGCAGCCAGTGTGCAGGCAGGCTGTGTTCCCTGTCATTAGGGAAGGGGAATGGGAAGGGGAGCGTGGGCTGTGAGCTGGCAGCCTGGCAGAGCTGAGCTGAGCTGCGCTGAGCTGAGCTGAGCTGAGCTGCAGGAGCTGAGCCCTGCCAGCCCAGCTGGCACCGCCTGCTCCTCGCAGCCCCGCTGGATCCCACCAGGAGCGGCTCTCGCCTGGAGCTGCCCAGAAACCACAGCCCCAACCCAGGAGGAGCTGCAGGAGCCAAATGGGAGAGCTCTGGAGAGCAGCTCCCAGAGATGCTTCTCAAGTGAGAGCTGCTCTAATTGCTAAAATGAATAAGGGAAGGTAAAAGGATGCTCCATGCTCAAGGGCATTGCATAGAAAACTAGTATTTATCCACAGAAATAAATCCTTGGGATAACTTCCTGCTCAAAGCTCAACACTAGTCACTTGAGAAAAATTGCAACTGCTGTTCAAGGGCCTAATTATTCTTGAGAAGACTTAAAAAGGTGGTGTAGCACAGTTAGCTGCATCCAGAGCCATTAATGGCATGTGTGGAATTATCAGACTCGGGCTGGGCAGGTAATTTTGGACTACAGAGCCCAAACAGTACAGAATCATACTGTTTTTTTAAACAGAGATGCTCACAGCTGAAAAAAAACCCCAAACCCACACACTAAATATGAAATTCCCAGTCTCCAAAGCCACATGAATTACACCATATCACCTATATCTCTAAAAAGAGAAAAGATATCAACTTATTTTTAACCCTGTTGTCTGAAATACAAGGTTTTATATTGGATAAAAGCCTGACACAAACCAAGCTGAATTTAGATTTCTTTATGCCAGTTTGACATTCATTCCACACGTGAATGAGATTTTAATTCTTTGGTCTGGAACTCTGTGACTTGCAACCACAGGTATTTTGTGAAGCGTCAGAACTCTTCTCTAATTACATGTGTTAAAACCTGTAAATTATACTTGAATTGATGGAAAAAGAGGAATTTGGGAGAATGGAATACACTGTAATTCATCGGGAGCCCACGAGAGGGTGCTCACAGATTTGCCACTTCGGAGTTCAATGGACTTCCAGTCACACCAAAAATTCTAACTGTACTCTATCAGAAAACAGAATTTCCAGCAAAGCACTGGAATTTAAAAATTATGCAAGATTAAAAAAAAGCTCTCTGGAGTAAGAACTGGGGTTTCTGAAGGGTTACAGACTGTCAGAACTGTCCCTGTGCTCAGCAGCAGCCCCGTTGTCCAGCGCTGAGCACGTCTGAAATCCCCACCCAGCTTCCCACCCCTGAGAATGAAGCCCCATGGACTGGGATTGGAATCTCCCTGGCTGAGCTGAGAGCACAGACAGGGCAGGGATGCCAGGCCAGGGCTCCTGTGGGCACAGCCTGGTGCCCCCTGTGCCCTGCCCCGTGGCTCTGGTGCCCCCCAGCCCCGGCCCTGTGGCACCCGCCCGGTGCAGCTCACGTCTCTCACCCCATCCCACAGCTCAGGGACTCCAGGGTTTGCATTTTCCTCTGCCAAACCTCCATGCCAGGACAAATTCCTGTGGGAGCTGCAGCACCAAACCCACGGGGGAGCCCCATGGGTTAACCCTGCCTCATTCACCAGCTGGGTCTCAAAAAGGCAGGGGCAAATGCCAGGGCAATGCCACGTTCCTCCTGATAATCTTTACCTTCTTGCATTGATCTTTTTGGGATGGGATTTACCGTGGGGATCTGTGCTCCCCAATGAAATGATGGAATTCTCCTCCTTAAAGTGAATCCAGCCCGACGCTCCCAGCACAGGAAGCCAGGGGTGCATTAAATCCAGACAGCAGTGAGAGCTGCAGACAGATTTAATGGCTACAGGGCAGTATCAGTAAATAATGCAGTGTCAGTGGGCAGCTCAACAGGCCTTAAATGCTAAAGGATCTGAGATGTTTACACAAGCTGGAGTTCAAATTAGTAACTTTGACATAAATGATTAATGGCTAATGTAGACTGTTACCATCATTCCTGTATTTACTGGCAGTTTAAAATCAATTCCCAGAGTTCAAATCAAAAGCTTTTGGCATAGCAGCAATTTGGTGGGATATTAAATACCAGATGTTAGAAATAAATAAAGGCAAACAGACTACATTGTTTTCCCCAGCATCAATACTCTGTATCAGTCGTGTTAACAGATCTGGTTCATTAAGCTCCAGGGGCAGAAAGCAATTCCTGCTTCTGGTCATGAGGAATGCAGGAAGATCCAGTGCTGGCCACAGGTCCTGGCTGAGGACAGACAGGGGTGGCACCTCAGCAAGGCTGGGAGGCAAAGCACCAGGAGAAGGGCAGTTCTTTGGTCAGACAACAGCACAATTTCCCTTCTACTGTTGGACTGCATTTGCTTTCTTCATCTAGATGATTCTTTTCTGCTGTCTAGAAAGGTCCTTTTAAATCCATGAATCACCTGAAAGTGCTCCCACCTCTCACTCTTGAACAGGGCTGAACACTCACTCTCCTGCCTGCAACCCTTCACCCACATGTCCTCCCTGAAGCACACTATCAAAAGCAACACATTTCTTGTAAACTCATTTATAAGCAGTTTTACTCGAGGACAAGATGCCAAATTACCTAGTGAACAAAACTTTATATTTACACAAAATATTGGGCAGGATTTCTAACCCCTGTTCCTGCAGAGCCACTCCTCAGACTCCCAAGTGGAACTTCACACATTGTTGTACATCCAATGACAATGATTTTTTTAAAAATAACAGAACTTTAGGATCTCTTACACTTCAGCTGAGCTTGTCAAAGCAGCTATGTTTCAAGAGGGCAGAAGGACACTTTTCAGAGAACATTTCCAGAGGAGATGACATCTTCCACGTGCTCACAAATGAAGCACCAATTTTTGCATGCAGCTTTATACAATTAATTCTTGAGTGGCTCTCGTGCTGACAGTGGGATACTCATCTATAGGTGCTCTAATAATTTATTGCCAGACACTTCAGAGGAATCAAAACATCCCTCTCCCTCATCAGCTTTGCTCCATGAGGGCTTTTGCTGTTGCAGAATTCAAGTTTTAAGTAGTTTCTCCCTGCCTATGCTGTGACAGTGCTGTGCTCTCCTCCTGCACAGCTGGACTGAGGGCTGAGCCACGAGAGCCAAGGGAGCCCTTGCTAGGCTGAGTCCTGGATTTAATTACAATTTAGCTGATTTAAAGGCAGGGTGTTCAGCATCATGATAATGAAAATACAATGTGAAACTTAGGCAAGAATTTTCTGGTCTTAAAATAATCCCTTTTCCTGAAATTCTGGGATTGTGCCCAGCATTGTAGTCCAGTCTCCTCCCCAAAGATATCTCGGTGGTATTCTGTGATTGTCATTTGGGATGACATTTCTGCACAGGAAGTTCTGCACTGTTTCTGTGCATAATGAGCAGTCAGAGGGAGCAGCCCTGACTTGGAAAAGGATTTGAAGAGGAAAAAGATGATTTTCACCTCCCTGCCCAAAGGAACTGTACAGTGTGTGTGCCTCAGGTTATGGAGACTGGGGTGGCCCTGAAGTGTATTTTAGATATTTATAACGCAAATACACAAAATAAATTCAAAAGGTCCCTGCTGGTTTGAAGGAGAGGACAGGGAAAGGCAGAGGTTCCTTACCCCCCAAGGTATCCAGGACAATTGGAGGGGTCCTGAGCTCACTGCTCAGGCTGACAGCTCAGAGCTGCAGTGCAGCCAAACCCCTGCACAGACACTCACAGACAAAACCACTTGGCCAACCCTTGACTATATAGACTCAAAACAACAATTTTTCCTCTCCTTAAGGAACCTATAAACCTCCAATTATAGAGCAGAACTGCAATAAAACCTTATGTATCTACCTATAAATATTTCTAAGATTGCAGCAATAATTTTCATACTCGTACAAAATAAGGCAAAAGCAATGTCCTATGGGGAAAACAAGTGGGAAAAAGAACGAATTGAAAAATACTAAAATGAAGTAAGAATTCACCTGTAAAGTGAGTGAACACAAATTTTCTCCAAATACACCTGGACAGCAGAAGGCACCACTTCTGGAAAGTGGTGGTTGAGCTGTTCCCAGCTGAACAAATTTATGGCCACCAAACCCAGACCACCTGAAAGAGCTGCCTGGGCACATCAAACTGCCTGAAAAACTTGTGCCACACCCAAACCAGAGTGCAGAAACTTCAGCAAAGGGAAAAATGCATTTCTGAGGCAAGACAGAGCAACAATTAACAGTTTAGAATGACAACTCTACCAGTTCAACCATCTCCCAGTACAGCTTTTGACTCTCTGAATTTCTAGATTTTCTAAAAACTACTCAAATTGCAACAACCAAACCCCCCTGCTAAGAAATGCTATCTTTAAAAGCATTTCATAGATGGCTTCTCCCTACTCCACATGCCAGCTTTGATGTAAATCCACTTGCACACATTTATATGCCCAGTGAGGTACAAACTTCCTTCAGTGACTAAAGCATTAATTCAGTATTTTTTACCTCGACCCTACAAAGTCAAAATAAGAGCGCAAACTGCAATCTCCTGTTTCTTTTGAAACAGCAGCAGAAATTGCTCCCAGCTCACAATTACAGAAGCATTTTGAGTGACAGTTCCTGACAGATCTCAGAACTCCAGGAGAGGACACCCATTTGCACACACCACCCTTGTCCTGCTGTTATATCAGGAAGTGCAGGGAACACCGGGGTGAGGGCAGAGTGAACTCTCCAGACAAACAAAGAGCTCATTAGCAGGTTGATCACCCAGGTTAATGACAGGTTACACGGGGTATCTGTAGATCACAGCACACCCGAGAGCAGGAGCTGCACTGAACAAGGGCTCTCTGCTCCCCCTGAGCTGTGAGGAGCCCCGGGGATGGAGGAGTCACCACTGCAGGCTCCTGGGAGCCCAGAACACCCCAGCACTGGGGGAGACTGGGCACAAACGGGGAATGAGGAGCTGCTGTTAAAACCTGGCACCTGCAGCCAGGTCTGCTGAGGGCACAGGAGAGGCTGAGGGGCAGCACAGGGGTTCAGGTGTGGGGTTGGCACCTCTGAGCGTGGCCCTGACAAGTGCCACCCCTTCTGCAAGGACAAAACAGTGCCCCTTCCCTTCTGGGGAAACAATGGACTCCTGCTGTATGTCAGACACAGAAAACATTAACTATCTCAATGTTAACCCATGAAACTTAAAAAAAAAATCTGGACAGACACAATGTGCCTTTAGCAATTTCTCCTCTTTCCTTCTTTGAGGGCAGCTCTGCTCTTTGCAGCTCTGATATATGATGTCAGTTTTAACTCCAGAACTCTGTACTTCTATCTTGGAATTTAAAGGAGCAGTTTTTTGGGTGGGTTTGTTTGCAGGACAGATAAAAGTTTTCTGTTTGAGGAGAGAACACACACAGCAGCACGTGGCATCCCAAGGAACAGTGAGAGGGGCAGGGATGGGGTGCAGATCCCATTCCCTCTATCAGAGTCACAGCTCTGCTGCAATTCCTGCAGCCAGAGCTCTCCCTGCACAAGATGCGCTGCGAGCCTTGGCTGCACTGACTCTGCTCAGGCGTTCCAGCCCGTCCAAGCGAGTCCCTGGGATGCTGTCAAGCAAAATGTTCCTGAGGCAGGCACCGTGCAGCCCTCCCTGCTCTCTGCAGAGTTTGTGACACCTCCCTTACCTGATGGAGACCACGAGGGACAGCACTTCCAGCAGGATGGCGATGACGAACACGGCCACGGCCGCGGGCGGCGGAGGGAGCGCAGCCATCCCGTGCCGCAGGAAACACGTGATGGAGAGGATGAGGAAGACTGTGGTGGACAGGAACACGTCCAGGAGAGAGCTGAAGGTGGCACTGGCAAATGTCTTCACTGGAGCATTCCTTATAACCTGTGTGGAACACAGGGATTGAGGGAAGGGGTGAAAAGGAATAAATGGTGTTTTGCTGAATTCAACTGGACGATGAACAGCAGCTTGTTGGAGTCCAGAACATCCCTGTGGCCACCCTGGAGGGTTTGGAGACCGGACAGGGGGTCTGGGGTCTGTACAGGGGGGTCAGAGCCTCACACAGAGCCCAGGAGGACACTGCCTCTGATCCCTGCCATGGCAGTGAATGCCCACAGTGTATGAAGAATCACAAGCTGAGAGAATTCAAAATAAGCAGTATTTAGTTTATCATAGAATGTAAATGTAGAATCTGGGATTTTAGTATATGGGGTTGAAGAGACAAGCTGGAGGAATTGGGGAGTGGCCCCTGTGCTCCTTGTTCTTGCTCTCATCCCCCATCTTTTGCTGAGTTGGATTTTAGAGATTGGTTTAGAGTAGAAATGACATGTTAGCATAGGCAGTGGGCATTGGTAAAATTCTGTCAATAAAAAGTGCATTTTGGACGGTGGCTGGGTCAGGGGTGCTGTACATGAGGTGTGGGG
>VXBR01010627.1:347177-410921 GCA_013400215.1 Cisticola juncidis
GGGCAAAGAGAAGACGAAAAACCTGATTACCTCGGGGAACAGCAACCCTGAGGAGAATCTCAGGGAAAAGCAACCCTGAGAGCAGCTCCTAACAAATAAAGGCCATTTCATTAATCCAGTGTAAGCACTGGCTGGAAACAAGAAGCAGAAGAGGTGGTTTGGTGGCTGTCACAGCTCCCTGAGCAGACTGTGTTGACAAGAAGTACTGGTGGCACAGCCCCGGGCCTGAGGTGACTTTCATACACTATTATGATACAGAAATAAAACAACACTAAAAAAACCACTAAAACAACACTAAAAACACTAAGAAAATTGACTATTCTGTGCAAAGAAACATAAATATAATAAGTAGAAGGTAAGTTATGGGATATTTTCTTCCATTATTTTAATTCAAAATAATAACAGATTTTACTTTTACCTTTTTAGCTGTGATGGTTAAGAAAACTGTCCTAACACCACAGACACAGCTCCTGTGTCAGAATTCACATCTCCTTTCAGACCAGATTAAAAGCTGTGTAATCCAAATTGATGAGAGCCCAGGACCTCCAGTCCTGCTTTTCCATAACCCCTCACCATGCATTCCCATCCCATCCTGGCCTGGCCCAGTCCTTGTGCAGCTTTGCTTTGTACTACCCTGGCCAGTCCTGCTGAAAACCAGATCATGAGCTCCACATCCTGGCTTAAGGAGGTGAGCTCAGCCCTAGGAGTGTTTGTATCTGCCCAAGAGACCACAGAAAGCAGGCTCCAAAGAAAAGCAGAAATTATGTCATCAGTGTCACCATGAAGGCGTCCAGTTGGAGTGCTCTGGTTTAATTTTGAAGTTTATTTTGCTCCTCAGAACACTTCCTGTGCTCAGCAATACTGGGAAACAAACTTGTTCCTCATTTGTACCTCCCTGAAACCTAATAAATCCAGCCAGCATCACTTCAGTGCCGAAATTCCCTTCTAACCTAAGGGGTAGCAGAATCCCATTCATCCACACATGAAGTCCTTTCAGTTGAATGAAGGGAAGCAGCACTGTATCCCCAAGTGACAGAGTTAAAGATGCTCTCACAGTGCTAAGTGGTGCCTTCATTCCCAAATGAGGACAGATTAAGGCTCTTGGGAAGCAGAGCTGACTCCAGAGAGGGCTCACAACCTCAGCATGCAGCTGGCACTGTATAATGGAGGTGAATTCAGGGGGGCTGGAGTCACTTTCAGCAGCTCTGACTGTCAGGCCATTAGAAAACCTGGACTGTTGTCAAATCTTGTCATTCTCCTAAAGAAGATTTTGTTGTTGTTTTGAACCAGAACTCTGCTAACATTACAGCTTTAACAGGTTCTTGCCCCAGTGCTGCAGAGTTACTACCAGAGAGTGAAAATTCACACTTTCAAGGTTTACGTAATAATTTTCAAATTATTAGCTTGCCACATTCCTGCTCTTTCTAGGAATTTCCTAGACAGACACATTAATAGGTCTATCTGTATATGCTTTACTATCTCTGCTTGGCTTCTCTTTCCAGTCTTTCCACTGGAAACTACTTGATTTAGTATTCTCAGTACAGTTTGCAAATTTTGCAGGTTGTATCCCACAGGAAGTTTCTCCCTGTTGTTGCTACAGGAATTTCATGCACAGAGATACCACTAAACTGCAGGGTGAGCATGAACTCCTGACCAAAGTGAGGAGACTGAACTGCAACACAGCTGGGCTTCCTTTGGTAAAATAAAATAAATTAAGTTAGGTCTCACCTGGAAATACTGGAAAACAAGCAAATAGGGTTATTGCTAAGGAGATTGTGTCACTACTGCCCAGAATTGAAAGCAACAAGCAGCAGAAGCAGAAATCCCACTGCCCTCAGATGCAGGACATACTGGGAAGAAAAGAAACCCAAAGCTAATTTCTCCTGATGCATTTGTGCAGATGGAACACCCAGATCAGCAGCTCAGAGCTGCTGGAAGGGAAGGGCCCATTCCCTTCCTGCTGCTGGACGCTTCTCTCGTGCTGCCTCTGGCACTGGCCAACCTCTCCAGAGCTGCTGCTGCTTCCACACAGCACAGAACAGCCCCAAACAGGAACACAAACCATGAACATTTCATGCTAGGCCAGTAAATGGACTGCTCACAGCAGGGAAGGCTGAGAAGCACCAGAGCCATTAGAAGGAGCAGAGAGGAGGAGGAACAAGCAGGGCAGAGCAATTGCCCTTTCTTGGCAGCAGCTTTTCAGCCACTGGTGGAAATGCAGCCTCAGTTCCCACTGACACCTACTGTCACTCTAGGTGAATTTAAATTATCTTGCTAGTTCCTCTCAGTCAGGCAGGGAAATCCAGTGCCTGTGATATTATTAGCCCCCAAGGGAATTAAGGAGTTTTTAGACTCAGTTCAGAATCCTGAAGAAAACACTGAGTTCCCTACAATTTACTGCTCCTTACAATTCCAGTGTTTTGAGCTGCTGTATCTGAATGCAGCACACTTATGGAATGAGGACATTGGAATTCAGCATAGATTTGGATTCCACAGGGATAACTGCGAGACTGGGACTAAACAAGAATCAAATTCCAATAACTATTCTCCAAGTTAGAATATTTGATAAGAAGACAATCAGCAATTGATCCTTTACTTTGGTAAGTGATCCTGACCATCTCAGCAGGGTTCACTGGCCACCCTGAAGAATTAAAACATTAACCTGAACATGGAGAAAAGACAGGTGAAAAGTAATCCCTGTATCTCAGGTTTCCAGCCCAAACACTGGACTGGACTCAGGGCATGGCAAGAGATGCTCCAAGGACTGGAACTCCTCTGCTCTGATGTCAGGCTTGGAATGCTGGGGGTGTTCAGCCTGGAGAGGAGAAGGCTCCAGGGACACCTCAGAGGCCTTCCAGGGCCTAAAGGGGCTCCAGGAGACCTGCAGAGGGACTTTGGATGATTGCCTGGGGTAACAGGACACAGGGAATGGCTCCCCACTGCCAGAGGGCAGGGATGGATGGGATATTGGGCAGGAATTGTTCCCTGGCAGGGTGGGCAGGCCCTGGCACAGGGTGCCCAGAGCAGCTGTGGCTGCCCCTGGATCCCTGGCAGTGCCCAATGCCAGGCTGGACAGGGCTGGGAGCAGCCTGGGACAGTGGGAGGTGTCCCTGCCATGGCAGGGGGTGGAATGAGATGGGTCCTTCCCAACCCAAACCATTCCATAATTCTCTAATAAACTGAAAGGAGACTGTTTTCAGAGTCAGCAATACCACACAGCAAATCACATTACACATTTCATGACCCTTTTCATGAAACAACTGCAACAAAATGTGTCTAAAAACCCAAGGACAGACAGTGGCTGAGACAGAAACCAATGCCAGCAGAAACTCACCTCTTCCTGGTAGCTTGTCCTGTAGGCCATCTCCAAATCCTGATCCAAGAAGTTGAGGCTCAGCTTGTTAATAGGTGGTTTAAAGAAATAATCTTTCATGAGGCTGAAGAGAGAAGACAAAACCAACATCAGTTTGTTCAGCTGTGCCTCCTTCAGCCCTCCCCAGCCTGTGGCTGGTGTTTCCAGGGATGCTGGCACTTGGCTTTGAAGTTGCTGTGGTTCTTCTCCTTTCTCATCACCAAAGTATCCTCTTACCCACATCACTTGCTCAGTCAAAGGAAATATTCCACAAAAAAAGCAAACTTTTCTACTTCCAGGAAGAGTCCAACAAGTCCTTCCAGACATTTAACAGATCTAACTGATGAGTAAAGATAATTTTAACATAAGCCAGCAAATAGTAGAGGTTAATTGCTGCTACAGACACAACCTCTGGAGACACGTGGCTGTGGGATATGTGTGTCTTGGGTGGAATTCTATGGCTCAAAGCAAGCCAAGGATGACAAAGGTGACAAATTGTTATGGGGGGGAAAGAACCATTGCCCATTTTAGAAAACAGCAGTTTCTTGTTATTTCAGACACTGAAATAACTCAGTAACTCAACTGGGAACACTCCCTTAATGATCTGGGCTGCAGAGAAGAGATGGAGAGCTGAGATTTACTTCTGGAATGGGAGATTTGGAATGACCAGCACCATCAATAAAGGCAGTGACAGCTACTGACATCAGGGCTGAGGAACTCAGAGGCAGCATCTACCAGAGGGTGTTCATGCCCTCCCTCACCTTCACCTTTTCCACAGAAGGTGAAAAAACCCCACAACAACATAGAAGAGGCCTCAATCATTAAAAAGTCGTTTTATTTCCCATCCCTTGGAAGAGAAATAAAACCCTTTTGAGTTTTGCATTAGCAGTACGAGGTTTTTGAATGAAATTTCCTGATGGGACTTGATCTGCAAATCTTTTCTTCCCTGAACAGGTGCCAGGGGGCTGAAGGGACTCAAGAGCAGCGAGTGCTTCATGCCCAGGGTGGCAGAGCAAGGTCACACCTGCTTGTGGCACTTGTGGCTGGGACAGCCTGTCCCCCCTGCTCTGTGCACCCTCCTCTGCCTGTGAACCTCCTCTCATTTCCAAGGAACTGATTCCATGTGTTATTTACAGAGAATTGCTTCTAAAATCCCTCCAAATCTAAAGTGGGGTGGCTGCTTTCCCAGGGCTGTTCCCACCCTGGGAACTGCAGCACCAGAGGCACAGTCAGAGTGGGCAATTTCCAAGCTGGTGGCTCTGAGCAAAAACCAGAGATGCACATGAGGTCAAATTCCAAGCAGATGAAGAAGCTGAAAGAAAGGTCCTACAGAGCTTGTCTGTGCCTGGATTCTTTTTCTAAGGGGGTTTGGTTTCAGGGTTATTTTCTGTTTATTTTTATGTAACTCTTGCCTAAGAGGTTTTCTTGGAAGCTCCCAGCACAAGATGGCATGTGGGAAGCATTTTTTTTCAATTGAGATGCAAGATCAACCAACCACACATTCCTAGACTGATGCTAGAGAAGACAAAGGAGTCTAAACATGAATATGGCTGATCCTTGAACACTCTGGCCTTGGCCAATTCATTAAAAATATCAGGATACTCTGAAGGAATGACAGGATACATTCACTTGAGTCACCCCTTTCTCTTTCATTCTTCCTTGTCTTCATTCTTCACCTTTCTGAGACATTTCTAAGAGCATTGTATAATAAACATTTTGAAAGCTTTTGTTTGGGGTTATTTTTAAGCACTGCTGAATCCCCTTTCTTGCTGCAGGGGAGCTCAGTGGAGGTGGTGCTGGTGTGGGAGGAGCAGCCCAGCTCCCAGTGCAGCAAGAAAAGGAAGGTGGAACACGCTGGAAGCAGGGGAAGGCAGCATTCCCAGGCCTGCTCTGCTCCCTGTCAGCTCACTCTGCCTCCAAAGGAAGATCCCACTTGATGGGACAGTCAAGGACATCATCTGCTTCCCAGGGGGTTCTGCCTCCCAGCACAGGGTGTTCCCAGGATCAGGCAAGACTGGGAAGTGGGAAATGAAAGAAGCAAACAAATTTAACAATAATGAAAACGTATTTAGACAAGAAAATGCCCCAAGGAGGGGAGGAAGGGATGCAGAGAACCCAGTTCTGGGGAGCTTCACACATCCCTGAGATTCCTCTCTGGAAGTCTGAGGAGATCATTGTGAGGACTGCCCTGGTCAGTACACCAGGACTTGCTTCTTGTACTTCAGAAGGTTTATAACCTAAAGAATAACTATTTTTTTCTGGAAACAAAAACCCCCAAGCCAAGAATCTTTTGAGGATATTCCCAGTGAAATTAAGTTCAAACATTATATACTCTTACAGCACAGTTTTCTTTTAAAGAACACAGTAATGTGCAGGTTACAATGAACAAAGCACAGGACTTAGAGAAGCCAGACTCAAAGCTGAAAGTGTTCACTGTTGTCAAATACAGAGAATCAAGTTGTAAGAACCAGGAAATTTCACAAAAGGATTCTTTTATAATGTACTAATACAAACATGCCACACTAGTACTGTCTTTATGAATATTATTTTTAAGGAACATTGGAACTGTGCCCAGGTACCAGCTCCAAGGTGAAATCTTGGCATGTAAAAAACTCATGCACAAGTGAGCTCAGTGTCCCCAGTGTCCAGCACTTCCTCCCAGCCAGCCCCAGGCAGCTTCCAAACACTGCACAGGCTCCTGAATCCCCCCAGGATGTGTTTAACCCTTCCCAGCTCTGCAGGAAGCTGTGGGATTCATTTATGCACTTTATCATCATATCTGGGTTAAGTCTTTTCTGTTAACAGAATTTATATCCAAGTGCCCTGCACTGGAAATCACTGCTCAGTGCTCAGGGAAGATCAATGGGCTTTGCAACAGCATCAAACCAACACAGCAAAGCTCAGTGAAAATGGGGATTCCTGTAAAATGACCATGAGGAAGTTTGGTCCCCTCCTGAGACACCTCAAATTCCCCATTCAAAGATCCTCATAGATACTGGATTCATCAAGACCAACAATTATGTTTTACAGAACAGGACCAAGAACATTTTTAAATGGCTTATTCCATGTAATTTCTCATTGAGAAATGTTAAAAAAATCAGTGTAAACTGGTAGGCTTAAAGCATTTTGCATAGATCTAATTAATCAGAAGATTATTTTTGGAAAGTTATGTTTACATGAACTGAACTCAGCAGAGAAGTTTCCCTGGCAACAAGAAATGGCCCACTTAATATGGTAATGATGATATTTAATTGGGACCAAAAAAGCGCCAGGCTTTGACTGATCTCAAATCATGGCACTCCTTCTTCCAAATCAAAAAAAATCTCCCAGCTTGGGAGTGGAGGAGGAAAGTACCAGAACACAAGAACTTGAGCAAGGTTTCTTCAGCAGACCAACTGCATAAATTAGGCTTCTTCTATAACTCACAGTTTGCAGAGTGCTGGTTACATTTTAAACAATATTCCTATTTGTTCTGGCTGATTTCTGCCAACATTTGGACATTCCCAATCCATCTATTTTCTAATATTTGGAAATATCAGCTAAACCTCCATTCTCAGCCACTAATGCCAGACCACACACTGAGAAAAACAATAAAGAACCCTAAATCTTGACTCAAGTTGGCAAGAGGAGAAAAGGAAACTGAGAAAATTCAGGTAAGAGACTGGAGAGGGACTCCTGTCCTTCCCTCTCACCTCTCCCTGCCTCAGTCATGTTCCCATAAAGGTGATGGTGTCCCTGTTCCAAACAGCCAAATCCATAGGAGAACACAGCTTGAAGGATATTTAGATAAAACACCCTCAATCTGAGTGGAAGCAATGAAACAAAAATAAAAATAGCCATAAATAACAACAAACTCAAGCTATCTGTTTAGCTGCTCCAGTCAAGTCACTGCCATAATGGAGATACGGTTTTGTGTTGATAAAAATCCCACACTACTAAATTTTGAAGAGTATTTCTTTTACCTAAAATAAGCTTTTTTGTTTGAAACAGAGAGAGAAACTCATTTTACAATATTTAAGGAGATAGCAAGTCCTGGAGAATTCACTCCTATTCATTCTGCTCCCAAGCCCGGCAGGATTTCATGATTAATCACATGTTTCTCTTTCACTATAAAAATATCGAGTTTTGAGGTTCAGATTTTATGTTACACCTTAAATTGCAGAGGAAGGTGCACACTACACACATTAAGAGGACTCTGGATTACAAAATGGAGTTCAACTTCATGACAGGTGATTTAAAGAGCAATTTCCCTTCCAAAGACTCGACTGAAGGAGGACTGACAGGACTGTTCACCATGGAACAATGAAAAACTGGTTTTAAACAGAAAGTTTCTACTGTAGTTTAAGCAGAATAAAGACTAAAATCGGAAAACTTATAATGTGTTTTATGTTGAGAGCGATTACTGAAATCAGACAATAAGCACACAAATACTACAGATATGGGACCCCAGCAGTGCCTTCTCACCTTGACAGGATTTTACACTGCACATCTCCTTTTTTTTCCTTACCTGTCCTCTTTGATCACATCCACGAAGTGAGCATCTGTCTTCTCCCTGATGTTCTTGAACCTCAGGGGGAGCAGGGCAGACTGGTCCAGGCTGACGCCGCCCCAGCGCCCCTTCTCCTGCAGCATCTCATACAGAGAGGTCTGGCTGTTGCTGAGCTTCTCCTCCTGGGGAGGGCTCAGGAGCCCGTTCTGGGTCTTTGGGCTGTGTCCTCCTGGAGCCTGGACAGAGAGCAAAGCACACCCAGGGAATGGCAGGGTTAGGAAGGGACAGGAGAGGCTGCAAGGAGCAGGGACTGAGAGAAGCTCTCCCCTCAACACCCTGAGGCTGCCCTGACACAGAGACCAAACTCCCCCTGCCTTGAATCCATCCACATTTCCTAGGATGTATCTCCCACACCTCCCATGTGCCTCTTTAGGTGCCACCTTTGAGCTTTTTATGAACCAGCTCTCTAAGGAGCAGAAAACAAAGCACTTTTTCACATACTCAGTAACAACGAACCACAAGGCCAAATTTCATTCACTCATCTTACAGTTAAGGTACTTCTAACAGGAAAAGCTTTTAAATACACATTTAATCTGTGCTGACTCTCCCTGGGTCATGAGACAGCTCATTCTGCCAGCCCCTGCTGATCCTTCCCCTGACCACTATGGGCCTGCTGCTTTCCCAGAGGTTCCCCCTCTCCCTCACCTGTGTATCTCTCATCCTACAACAAAACCTCTGCAAATCAAACTGAATTCCCTCTCTAAGACATACTGCTTTTTCCTAGTTTTCTTTTGCCTTTGTGTTAGTTAAAACAGCTTTAATTCTGACAACAGCTTGCAACACAGCTTAGGTACACAGTATCATCAATGCTGCTGCCATTGGAGAACACAAATTACTTTTAAACAAAAATCATCCTATTTTTGTGGAGCCTGAAGTTCCCTCTTTTACATTTTGTTTGACCTAGACCAATATGTACTGAAGCAATTCCAAAAGAATTAGACAGCTAAGTGTGGTTAGAATGGAAATGAACTGCAGTTAGTCAGGATCATTTTCAAATGCAAACAGAGAGCAAACTTGGCATATTTGAATGTTCATCTCCCCCCTCCATATCTTATCACTTATCATGTAGCATTTATCCTCATCCTGAAGCCCACTCATGACAGAAGTTTCTCCATTCCTGCTTGTACAGAAGTGACAAGCTCCTCCAGAAGACTATTCTTGGATGCCACCACAGTGACCATAAATAAATACCATAAATATCATCACCACCCCAACCACGTGCTGAAATATGTTACTGACATTGTAAAATCAACTTAGTTAAAGTTAAAAAATATCTGCTTTGGGCTGCCCATGCAAGATCAATTCTATCTTCTTTGTGATCTGTCCTGTGAAGCAAAGGAGGCAAATGAACACAGACAGGTGAAGGGAAAGGTTCAGACACAGCCAAGGAAGATACAAGACTAAGGGGCAGCAGGAGAGCCCTGTCCAGGGCAGTGTCAGGAAGTGCTTGGGCTGGGCTCCTGTCACAGCCAAGCCCTGCAGAGCCAAAGCCATAACAAGGTGTGCTGGAATGGTTCCCTGGAGCTACAGGAAGAGCAGGAGGGGGGTGGGCTGTGCTTCCCCTTCCTCCCTGCCCTGGGGGATGCGGGATCCCCGCCCTGTGGCTGCCCCCACAGAGGTGCGAGCTGAGAGCCGTGTGCTGGGAGCCAGGAGAGGGGAGGATTCCCAGCCTGGGCCCTTCTGGCCCAACAAGAGCTGTTTTGGGAGCCTGCAGGTGCTCCCAGCACAGCCACAGCAGCTGAGGAGGGATAGGAAATGGGGTGGTTTCCTTTGTGCTGCCAATGCTGTGCTGCAGCAGAGGGGAAAGGGGATTTCAGGGGATCCCAGCATGGGGACACCAAGAGCCCGGCACAGAGGGACACCCCTGTGAGGCAGAGGCACCAGAACTTCTCACAGAAAAGGTCACCATGTTCTTTTCTAAGAGAAAGCATTGAGCAGCTCCTCAGCAAGTCCTCTTGCATCTCTGCCAGGTTATCCAGCCTGCCCAGAGGGAACAGGGCTACCGAGCACCCTGCAGAGCCAGGGCAAACCCCTCTGGTTTGGGGGTGAAGAGGACTAGAAAAGGGAAACCAAATAAACTGCCCAACCAGCTCTTAATGAACAGCCTTCATTGTTTGGTGGGTTGGTTTTTTAATTTATGCTAAAGATTGTACTTGGTCAGAGCATTTCCCAGAACAACCTGAGGCCTAAAGAAAAACTGAAAGTCATAGCTACCATCTCTTTTTTCTTCTCTATGAAACAACCTTTCTCCTCTCCCTCACCACTCCAGCTACTTGTTACTTGAAAAGCAGTAACCAAGAACCCACAGTTTTTGCTATGATCAGCTCAAATAAAAGACTTGGACTCCGATGCACTGTCTGCTTTCCCTGCTGTTCCTCAAGATCATCTGAAAAATGCAGTGAAAATTTGTCTCTTTCAAAGAAGGTCAGCATGGACTTTCTCTTTAGCTCCTTGGCAAAGGCTCAAATCCCCAAGAAAATTCTTCCTTTCAGTCAGCTCAAGGTTTCTCTGTGCTCTGTTAATCTTAACAGGCAGGGATTAGAGTATGAAACTGTTTGTGCAGGAGAAAATCCCTATTTATTAAATGTTGTTAGCTCCAATGTTACTGGGACTTCTGAAGGCAACAGGCTGTAGAACTTGGAGGCTTGGTGTGGAGTTTCCTCTCATCCTGAGACAAGGAAGCTCCAGAGGCTGTTGGGAGCCACGTAAATCCAAGGATAAAACATCATTAACATTCCCAAAAGACGGGACATGCGTGCAGTGTGTGGTGTGGGAAGGGAACAGAGATGGGTAGAGGGAGCTCATGGCTCTTCTTCCCAAGAGAGCTGAGGCTGTACAGAACTCTGGGAATCAAATACCACAGCAACTCTGTGCATGTGGCTGCTCTTTGAGCTTTCAGTTTACCAGGCATCCCAGACTCAGACAGCCGTGACACAGCTCCAGTTTTGGCTGAGCAATAACCAAACCAAACCCAGGAAGGACGTGAGATTCGGGCTCCACTGGAACTCCTCCAGTGGAATTACAGGCCTCTTCCTCAACTGTGTATACAAATCTCCTCCAGGGAAGGTCAGATGACTGCTGATTCACACACAAAGCCAATGCAGCTATGGTAGGAAGCAATTTAGACCAGCAGTTGGTACCTCAGGACAATCCCTCCTCAGTCAGTTCTTGGAGATCCCTGCGTGTGGGCAGAGCCCACCTGGGGAGGAGGCATCTCCTGCCCACATCTTGGCAGATCTCCCACATGTTCTCTGTCTTAGAGATCTCAAGCTGGTTTGAGACAAGTCCCTGCTGACACCTCCCTCAGGGCTCAAGGGATCATGATTTTATTCTTTTCTTAGGCTATTTCCTGGAACTCTGGCACAGAACTGCTGTGGAACACACCCCTGCAGCCCAGCAAGGCAGGCCTTGCTTCTGGAAACAACAGTTCAAGTACAGACAGAGAGGGACTAACACAGATTAATGCAGTGGCTCAGCAGTGTGGGCAAGTTTTTCCATCAGTTTTACAGGCAAGAAGAGCTGTAAGACAGACATGAAGAACAAGATCACTGTCTCAGAGCATGTCTATGAAGTGATTCCCCCCAAGGAGGGTAAACATTGTATTTATATGAATATATAACAACCAGGTAATGAGCAGTGGTCCTCAGTCTGCATTTAGCTCAACACTCAGGGAGGAGTGAGAGGCACAGGCAGAGCAGAGAGGTGAGAAGGCTGTGACCAGGACGACAAACAGGCAGGGGAGCCTGGTGTGGCAGGGGAGGTAGGTGGCTTCAGTGACAATATCTAAGCAACAGGCAAGGAAAGCAAGCGTGGCAGCAGCATGAGGAGTGTGGAAGAGGCTGTTTCTGTTGGTCAGGAAGGGAGGCAAACTGACTCAAAGCTGTGAATTTCGTGTGTGAACAGAACGACCTCGTCTTAGAGTGGTGACACAGGAGACGCTGCCAGGACACGGAGCTGGTGGTGAGGTGACACCGCTGCTGGTGTGAGGATGGAGAGAGTGCTAGGGCTCCCTGGGCACCCCTCTTTGGTACCATCAGCACAGCTTAAAGAGCCCAATTTTAGGTCTTCCTCAGGATCAAGCTGAGCCCACAAAATTACTAAAAATTTTGAAAATTGGGGCAGAGGGACTCAAATGAATTTTTGATCATGAATCAAAAATCAAAATCAAAATCAATTCTGCTGCTTAAGAGCTTGGATAAAGGAATAGTGGTGCCAAAATAAGAAAGCTGAGGAAGCAGAGAGATAAGGGAAAAAGGCAGGTGTGAGAAATACTTCAATTACCTTTGCACTGTTTTTATGCTCATCCTGACAACCATTTTGGATAGCTCCTTCATCTATGCTGACATCGCAGTGGGGAGCAAGGGTGGTACTACATGAAGGGCAAGGCTGAAATGAGACAAAAGAGTTTTAGCCAGGAATGTTCTGGTGTCCTTGTAGTATGATGCAATTTGTAATTCAGTCCACTTGTATACTTGCAGCACGGTTCAAAGATAAACAAAGCTTCAGAATGGGAGGCAGGGAGCAAAATTTGACTGGAACAGAACGCGCCGTTTCAAAAATAATCACAGATTTGCTGTTTGCTGAAGCTAAATCTAATCCAGGAAAGCTTCAGTAGTGTAAGATCACAGATACACTGTAATCATTGTGCACAGGCAAAGGACCTCCCCAAGAAAAATAAAACTCTTTAGCAGGAGAAGTGCAATTTTCCTGTGTGAAACCTGCCTTCAAAGGGATCTGAATGCCATTAGGAGAGACTACAGCACAAAATGCAGCAAAATCCAGAAAAAGCATGAAACACCATGATGCATTATGAACAGTCCAGGGAAATGGAAAGCAATGAATCTGAAATGAATAAAGGAAAATGCTTTTTCATCCAGAGACCTAAGAGAGGGGAGGGGAGCTCAGGCTATCGTACATTGTTGGAGCCAAACACCCAGCAAATGTCACAGGGAACAAGGAAAGCAAAACCATCAGGATCTGTACCAGTTCCAGGTTGTGCATTTTGGAAGAAGCCTAAAATGTTGCACTTGAGCTTTTAAAACAAGCTGATTCCTTCAAGTCAAGATGTGATCTTCTTAGGGGAATTAACCCTGGAATTGTATCTTCCCAGTTCTCCACTCTTGTCCCCAGTGCTGGCAGTGCTCAGGCAGGATCCTGCTCAGAGGGACCTGGGCCTGAGCCCTCCTGGCAGCTCCTCTGCCCTGGAGATGTTCACTGTGACCAGGCTGGCCAAAATCTGCTGCTAAACATCACAGCAAGTTCTCCAGCAAGAACTTGAACCTCGTGTCACAAACTCAGCATCCCATGTTAATTCTGTTTGTTCTGGATATGTTCAAGCCTTTCTAGGCCACACCCACAACTTCTGCCTTCAGGTTCACTCCCCATTTCAGAGACCAGCATGTTAAGTCTTTTCAGAATTAACTTTTCACCTAATGCTCCTTTTCCACCTTTGATGTTCCGCCTGAAAACACCCAGCATGTTTAATTTTCAGATGTTTCTCCCAGTCCACTCTCCCTGTCACATCTCCCCACTCACCAACGCCTCTCAAAGGCTTTGGTGTAGGACCTTGAGCCTCCTCAGCAGCCAGCAAACCACCCTGTCTGCTGTTCCTCAGGGCACTGAGGCTGGGCACTCAAATCTCTCTGAGTTTCCTAACCTGGCATCAGATAAGCAATTTATATCCAGTTCTGAACCTGTGCAGTCTGAACAAATACAAACACAGCTGAAGAAACTATGGAGTTGCTCCTCAAATGGTTTTTTAAAAAATAGTTTCTGACAAGCTATCACAAATGTCTTGGTCACTTGGTGGAAGTCATTACTAGATGGTCTAAAAAATAAATTGGCAATGGGCTAACAAGCCTTACTAACTAACCCTCTAGGAGTTAGATTTATCCATGGCAAAAGTCAGGTAATGGTGACACAAACCAAATACCTCTAGAAAAATGAAGAAACCACTCCTTGTTTGATCCTGCTAATAAATCAGCCAGACCACCTCCAACACTCAGCTCCTGGGGTTAAGCCAGAAGACAAAGGGCCTGGAAAAGCAGCCTGACCTTTGAGGAGAGGCAGAAGTTCCTCTGACTTTCCCCATGTGCTCAAGTCAACATCATTAACTTCCCTCTCTATTGCAGGCATTCACAGGCTCCTGTGCTGCGACCTCAGTGCCATGAATAAAACATTAATGCACTTCCAGCAAACCAAGACAAGCAAAAGACTTTCTGTTTTCATACCAAGCAATCATTAAAACATTTTTACAAGCTTATGATTCCCTGTCAAGTGAGGCATGTCATAAAAGATGATAGGGAAGATAAACTGATACCAAAACCACTTAGGCAGGGTAGAGTGTTTTCATTCAAAAAACCACCTGCTGTTACAGATTTACTCAGAGTTTTTACCCTCTGTGTTCACCATTTTATTAATGTAAACACATCTTATTGACATTCAAACTGCAAGAAGGTTTGCAGTTAAATGAACTGCAGATACACCAGAGGAGGAAATACAATTCCTTTCATGGATCAATTACTGTTGCACTCTCCCTCCTGACTTTCTTTTACAGATCTTGTCCTCTAGAACATCCGCTGAAGCCCAAAATGTGAAAGTCATCCTCTGCATCCAATATAGCCACTTATTCCCTTTAAAATAAAAATATTTCAACTTGCCTGTAATTTTGCCTCTCCTACTTAAGTCTCTTTTGCAGAGCTGGAGTCATCTCCTCCTACACTGACACCATTTACAGCTTTGTATTTAAAACAGTCGGCATGTAAGTCATGATTCTTTTGCAAATTATTATCTCCAGACCCTACCAACAAGCTGTAAGCTTTAAAAAAACCCTCACGAAAAACCCAAAAGCTGTAAAAAAGAAACCCACTCCTTTTCAAAAATTGTGCATGATCTGTGATCAAACTGCAGTATCTTGTGAGGGTTTTTTAATATACATATACACTTAAAGTGAAAGAGGGGCTATTTAGATTCAATATAAGGAAGAAAATTTTTACAATGGGAGTGGTGAAACACCAGCACAGGTTTGCCCAGTGAGGTGGTGGCTGCCCCATCCCTGAAGTGTCCAAGGCCAGGCTGGACAGGGCTTGGAGCCACCTAGGATAGTGGAAGGTGTCCCTGCCTGTGGGAGGTGGTGGAATGGGATGGGCTTTAAGGTCCTTCCAATCCAAACCATCCCATGGATCTGTCTGGATTGTCCCCAGCAGAGAGAAGGTTGGTGCACATCACCCTGGAGAGCATGTCCAGGAATCCATGGGCCTGCCTGTGCTGGGAGGGGTGGGGATGCTCCTCACTCTGTGCTGCCCCTACAGCCACAGAACAGGTTTTTAAGGCAGTGCTCACACGAGTGCTCCGTGATCCCCCCTCTGACACGGCCTCTGCACCCAGCAGCCAGATGGGATCCCAGGGAAACCTCATCCAGAATTCACTGCAGCACCAGAACATGGGGCCAGGCAGGCTCAGCAATCAGAGCTGTGAGGCCACTCAGGAAATCTCTGGCCAGAGCTGCAGTGCTGAGGGTGATGAGCAAAATCAGGCACCTTTAGTCACAAACTGCAGTAGCTGTAGCACAACCGGGTATCCAAGGCAGCTGAATCTGAGCTGGCTGCTTGTCTAAGATGCTCCTTTGAGCAGCTTCTTTTAGTTTCTCCTTCTCTCACTCACAGCCATGCTGGTATTCTGCACTGTACAGACTTTCAGTCAGCAATTGAACATTTCAAGGGCCAGGAGCTGGACTGCAATGATCCTTGTGAATCCCTTCCACTCAGGATATTCTAAGCAGCGATTAACACCCAGCAATAGTCCCAGAGCAGAGAATCAGTGACAAAGCAACGTGTTCCACATCACATCCCAGGTGTTCAGGGAGAGTGGTGCAGCTGTACCTGCCCTTCTGCAAGGTAAATCACCCCACAGAGCTGATCCTTAACCACAGACTTCATTTTGCTCCTGGATCATTTTAACAAGTTCCACCCCAAGTTTGTAGATAACAATGTTCTCCAGCCCCAGCTGCAGGTGGGTCAGTCCCACCCTTCACTGCAGTTCCACTCCTCAGTCACAGCCTCCTCTGCTGTCTGACATTCCCAAGGCATCCTCTGTCTCTCAGAACAGCAGCCACAGCTCCAGTGCTTGGCTCCATCCCTCCTTTCTCCTTCTGCTGCACACAGGCAGCTCAGCAATCCTGCTCCACTTGGCACATCCCTCCTCCTTCACTGCTTGAAATGAAGGAGTTTCTGTCACTGCCACACCTGGACCTCTGCACAGCCACACCCTGGGCAGAACTCGCAGGTTTATCTGTACAGCTCCCCCCAGCTCTAAGATGTATTTTCCTGCCTTATTTGCCATTGCCTTCACTGAAAGGCAAGAGGGAGCAGGAAGGCTGGTGCCAGCAGGATGCCAAATATATTCCTTCTTACACAGGAGAAGGAATAGAAACATATCACCAGCAACTTGACTGCTGTCAAACCACACTCAGTGCATATTTTGGGGAGGGATAAAGATGGCTACAGCTCCCTTCTGCAGTTAAACAGCCCTGGCCTGCTCTCAGAGGAGCTCACTCCACTTTGGACCATCTCTTTGGATCAGCCCTCCAGCTGATCTCAGCCATAATACAGTGTTTTTACTTCAAATCTTTAAACTAGGAGCAGGAGAAGGATAAAGGTGCCCTACTCATGCTCGTAATCCAGAAAAGAATGAGAAGCAGTAAAAATGAATTAGCATGAAAATTATCCCCACATCAACCCTGTGAGCTGAGTCTCAAACCTGTGTAGAAGAGATGCAGTCAGGACTGACCCCACTGAAGGGTAAGGACAGGGACCTGCAGATGGCCACCCCTGGCTCTGACATTTGTGCCCACCTCAGGCAGCCCAGGAGAAGGAATTCTTTGCACGAATGAAAAGAGAGAATAGACATCTGTTGTTTGGGAAATCTGTTCTGAGATGGAAGATGGAGAGTAACAGCAAAGCTCTGAAGAAATACACATTGTTTCACAGATTTCCTTGTCAAGAGATCTTGTGAGAGGTGTGAACATAACAAAGTGTCATCATTCCTGCAAGCTGAATCCATACAAATCATTGCCCTCAGCTCCAGATATAGGTTTCTAGAGCAAGCAGATAAACCCATCTTGCAGCCCACCAGAGCATTTTCTCCCATCACAAAAACAATCCAGTTATCTTTTGCAGGGATGTCTGTTAAATACTCATGAAAAGGCTCACAGGTACATGACCTTCACGAAAGAGGAACAGCAGAAGCAGCAAAAGCAGAAATCACTGAAGTTACAGTAGCTGCATAAATCATATTCTTCCCTCCCCCCATAACATCCAGACCACTGAGAAAGCATCACTGACCTCTCAGTGCTAAACTATAAATAGAAATAATTTATTTGAAACCACCTTTAAAAAGTGCTCACCTTATTTTAGGGATTGTTTGCCAAATGGGGAGTGAGGCATTTTGACTTGTTAAGTTCTCCTCCCTCAAACTCTGTTTTGTCACTGTATGTACACACAGCCATACATATGTAAATATGCAAAGCAGTGCATAAACAAGCCCAGAAGGTTTCCCCATCCCTGCTCTGAGATCTGAGCTGCTGGGCTTTGGGAGGACAACTGACCTTGGGTTTTTCCACCTGCTTGGTTGTCTTGCTGGGGTCGCTGGAGTTCTCGGCTGAGGACGTTCCCGGGCTCCTGGCTCCGTCTGCGGCCTCCAAGCCAGGGAGCAACGCCTGGGAACAGCTGCAGTGGGGCTCCTTCACCTTCTGACCCGAGATCAGATAGGTCTTCAAACCTACAGGAACAGAAATCACCAGTCAGAGGCACAGAAATACAGAGAGAACACTCCTTTGGGCTGCTCAGACACAGTGATACCACAGCACTGCCAAGACCCAGGAATACAGCACACAGAAAAGACAGGGGCTGGGAAAAACAATCAGGAACACGAATGTGTTCTGTGCAAAGTGTGGCAAACAGGGTTACCCAAATCTGCTGCTCCACACACAAGAGGTGACTCCGACACAGCCACATGTACTCTCTTTATTCCATTTTCACTCATGTACTTCTGAAAAACACAGCTAAGACCTTATGTATTTGCTTCTAAGTCATAATTTGAGCTTTCACGTTAACTCTTTACTTCTGGAAAGGATTTGCAGCCTGGTTTTCACTGATATCTGTATTAACATTCTACTTCTGAAAAACCAGCATGTACTCCTTCACTTGCCAGAGAGATGTCGTGAACATTACTTAGTGCTGGTAGCACATTGAGAAAGGAAATGGCATTTAAGTGCTAGAAATTCTGATGGGTTTTCATAGTTAGTACAGACTTCACATTTTTAAAGAACAAAATCAATCTCCCTCTCTCGCACGTACACCCACACACGCCCTCTGCAACTGGTGTATGAATTGAAGCATAATTGGAAAGCAGATCCAATATTAAAGGCCAGGCTGGTAAATAGCAGGTTGTATCAAGCTGAGCTGTATCAAAAACCTGTTCAAAAAAAAAGAAAGATTGGAATTTCATTTAATGTATCACTTCTTTTACTTCTTTGAACTTTGCGCAGTGGTGTTCCAGGCTATTTCTAGACACAAAGCCTGAGAAGGAGCTTTTAATCACTGCATTCTGAATTCACAGGAGTTCATTTGATTGTCACTGGATGGGCAATGTCCTGCTCAGCACTGAGAGCCACCAACGTCCCCCAAAAGGGTGGAGGGCAGCGTGCAGAAGGGCAAAGCTCTTGTTTTAGGTTGGACTTGATGATCTTAAAGTTCTCTTCCAGCCTCATTATTCTGTGATTCTGTGATCCTGTGATTCTGTTTTTCTGTGCTGTCAGAGCCCACGTTCCCAGGGGATGCTGCCCCAGACCCTTTCTGCCCCAGGCTCCTGGGGTGGCTGCTGGGTCCCATCTGGGCCAGCCCTGCCTCCCCTCCTGCCCCGACACTGCCCCAGTGCAGCCAGACAAGGCTGTCAGAGCCATCGACCTGTCCAGGCTCCATCCACAGCCTGAGCTGGAAATAAATGTGTCAAATTGCAGCAGTGGAAGAGGGCAGGTTCCTGCTCCCTGTGATAAGGTCACTCTCTCCTAACCTCCTTTACAGACACAAAATCATATTCCATAAACCCTGCTTTAGGTTTAACACACAGCACAGACCGTACGTGGCCGAAACCTTTCCAACAAAAATAATTCGGGCACACTACGAAAAATTCTGCAGTTTCTCTCTTTATTCCACTTGTAGCTTCAGCTCCTCAACACTACAAGCACACAGAAAACCCCATCCCTCTGCACCATGCTCCCCTCAGCTCCAAAGCTGCTGGGAAGGCTCTGCTGCTCTCACACACAGCTCCAAACCCGGGTGCACTCGCTGGCATCTCAGAGATGTTACACCATAGCCAATCTTTATTTTTATATCATTTATAGTAGTGCTCAGATTTTATTTGGCAGCGCTGCTTAATAAAATCCTGACTGCTGCTGGCTTCCAGATGTCGGGCTCTCTCCTTCAGACTTCTGCTGATGGGGGCTGTTGTTTGAGGAATTCACCACAATCAGCTCACAATTATATATTTACTGTGGTAAAGGCTGGAGCATTAACTTACTCCTATTTTTAAAAGCTACCTTAAAGCAACAGGAGTGATTTCCCTACTCCTATTATTCCTCTTTTTTTTTCCTAAACAAACATCTTTTCTTTATTGTATGCTTGAAAAGACACTTTTTATGTCTTATTGTGCTGTGCAGCAAAATTATTTTGCTGCATGCAGTAAAATTATCTCCAGTTTGAGCTCTAAAGCGAGGAAAAGGAGGCACAGCAATGGCACACCAGACACTGCAAATGGATTTGGGAAAGCAGAACCCAGCCTTGCCCAGCCTGAAACATCATCCTTGACCCCACTCCCCACACTGTCCTCTCCATCCCTGACAAACCCACAGCACATCAACAGCAGCCACAGTGTACCCCTGGCTTTAAAAGTGGCTAAAATGCTTGGTTGTTGGCCCCAAGGACGCTAAAAATCTCTTTATTCCCTCCCTGTGGTCCTCAGCCCCACCATATCCCTGCATAAGGAGTGTTACTCAAAAGGGGTAATTGGAATTGTGACAGAGAAAATCCAATATCCTGCACATGTAGCCAACAGGAGAGCAAGCAGAAAAAGGTTATTTTTGTAAAGTTTTGGAAAACTTTACTTTGAAGAGGGGTAAAAACCTTTCATCTTTACAAAACTTTACTAACGTGGCCTAGCTAATGCTTTGTTTGTTATTAAATCCTTATGATGGGAAAACTCCATTTGCTTTAGTATTCCTTGGAACTCTGTGACACTTCACAAAGCACCTCCTAGGCTGAGTCTGAAATAATTTGGTGTCAAAAAGGGTCATGAATTGAGTAGAACTATACTGGTGTAACCAAAATGCATCATTTGAGAACAGTGTTCTTCCTCCTTTGATATCTCCAGGGAATCAGTACAACTAACACTGTCATTTTCCACACAAGCAGTGTAGGGAGTGAAAAACATCCACAGCAGCACATTTAAATCAATTAAGTAACATGACAATAAGGAGTGAATAAATAAAGGAGCTGCTATTTTATGTGAAAATGCAATTTTTGGTGTGTGTTGCTGCGCAACAAAGTAACTCAAGACATGGCAATGCAGAAAGTGATATGAGGTGCTTGTAGTGCTATTTATAAAGGCCAAGATCAATCTTGAACTCACTTCCCCGAAATTTATCCAAAATAAATGCTGAAGCACAACCTCAAAGTGCCTGACAGCGAATCTGTCCTCTGGCAAGCATTAACCTGCAATTCTGCTTTTTCCAGAGGTGGCTCTTGGAAGCAAAGACAGGCAACAGGCTGCAACAACCCCAATAAACCAACTTAACACAGTAGTATTTTCTGCCCTGGGAAAAAAATGAGTTCTCTCGTGTTTCTCTGAGGAACACAAACCATTCCCTTCACTGCTCTTCAAGGTCTGAAATTCTGTAAGCATTATAAAGAACAACAGCTCCTGAACACTGAGCCAGAATTCACCTATTTTGAATATTGACATGGTAGTGTTTGTAAAGTGTATTTTTAAGAAAATAATAACAGATGAGATCTTCACAGAACAACTGTGGGTTTCTTAGTCCTACTACTGTGGAATTTTAGAAGCATTAGTGAGTCTCTGTACTTGGCTCTGTTCTCCAGATCGCCTTTCTTTGATCTGTGGCATTTCTCTGAGCTTATAAAAACAGAAAACCACCCCAACCACTGAAAAACACTCCTAATAACAACAAAAAATCATATGCATGTGCTCACACACGAATGACTTTCCGTATGCACAGAAATAAACCGGAGTTATTATAAATAAGGCTGTGTATAAACATCCCCGGCTTGCCCAGGTTGTGTGGCGTGAGAAAAGCCGGAGCCTGCGGAGCAGAGGGAACTTGGGAGCACAGGGAGAGGAGCAGAGGGAATTTGGAGCACAGGGAGAGGAGCAGAGGGAATTTGGAGCACAGGGAGAGGAGCAGAGGGAATTTGGGAGCACAAGGAGAGGAGCAGAGGGAATTTGGAGCACAGGGAGAGGAGCAAAGCGGAATTTGGGAGCGCAGGGAGAGGAGCAAAGCGGAATTTGGGAGCGCAGGGAGAGGAGCAGAGGGAATTTGGGAGCGCAGGGAGAGGAGCAGAGGGAATTTGGGAGCACAGGGAGAGGAGCAAAGTAGAATTTGGGAACGCAGGGAGAGGAGCAGAGGGAATTTGGAGCACAGGGAGAGGAGCAAAGCGGAATTTGGGAGCGCAGGGAGAGGAGCAAAGTGGAATTTGGGAGCACAGGGAGAGGAGCAAAGCGGAATTTGGGAACGAAGGGAGAGGAGCAGAGGGAATTTGGAGCACAGGGAGAGGAGCAAAGCAGAATTTGGGAGCGCAGGGAGAGGAGCAAAGTGGAATTTGGGAGCACAGGGAGAGGCTGCAGCTCCCTCCTGCCATCCCCAGCACACCCCAAGGGTGAATCCCCATCCCCAGTTGTGCCTGCACAGGAAAAGCCACCCAAAGGTGATTTGTGGGAAGTTATTTCCTGGGGAGGAACAGGGAAAGGGAGAAGAAAAATGTTCTGATCCTTCAAGTCCTTAATTCAGTCATTTATTCCTTCCTTTCTGCTCATTTATCCTCACATCTTCAGGTCAGAAGTTGATGTTGTTCCAATCTAATCTGATTTTTCTATTAGGACAGGACATCCCTCCATGCATCTGTCAAGGACAGGATGTCTTTTCCTACAGGAGATGAGGGATTAACACAAATGCTGGTAAGGAATTCTTTGACAAAATATTCACATTTCAATTTTTGATGCTTCAGCTGTCTGGAATTGAACCTTTTTACCTCTCACTTGATAGGAGACAGGAAAATTTCCTTCTCCCTATGAAGCATTTTTACACTTCTCATATCTCTGTGTAAGAAAATTCAAATTCTTTTGAAACCCTTTTCAGCACTGATTTGAAAAGACACCAAAAACAATGGCAATATGTCAGTCACAGCCTTACTGATTCATTTAATCAAAATATAATCCCACTTTTCTTACATATCCCAGTTCCTCCCTCCATGGATCACTTCACCTTTTTAACTGCAGTATGGGCAGTTTAACAGGTGAGGATTAAGTGCTTGCCAGCACACAGCCCTCTGTGCTGGTAGACAACAATATTCTTTATATTGATGTAATAAAGCCCAAATTTCATTGATTACAACCCCTTTTCCCAAATAGCTTTCTATTAATGCTGCTCTTTCACTGTTTAACTTTCCATCATTTCCCTTGCAGTCTCCTTGCTTTAACCATTTAATCATATCCCAGGCCTGGTCTGAGCTCCTTTCTGAACTGATGGGTAACTCATTTCTGGGTTGTGCTTCTCTGCAATCCATCAGCTTTTTCCTTTCTCTTTTCAGAAAGACAATAAAATGTTTTCTCCACGCCTTTTAAAGACATCTTTGCACTTTACCAAAAACCTGGGAGTGAATTCAGGCATGCCACTCTGGGGAAAAGAAACACAGACTTACAGTGAGTTTGTCTTACACAATAAAAGGTGCTGCTACACAATTTCATTAGACTGACTTGCTCTGTAAAATAAATTATTAACTGTGATTTCTGGAATGCAACATGACTGGCAAATAGTAACTAAAAAATCCCACCAATGTATTTGCTTCTAATTGCAGTCTTTTTTTTTGGCATGTCACTTTTCTGTGCTGTTGTTTTGTTTTTTTCCTTGTCAAAGCTCAAATGATTTTTCAGGCACTAACCTAATGTCCATGCAAGAAATAATACAGCACACACCACCAGTCCAGGAGCTTTAGTATCCTTTGAGTCCAAGCTGCTGCTGAACCTAAAGATGATTTTCAGTAGCAAATATTCTTCCTCATTCTTAAAGTTCAGCAGTTGCCAAATCTGGATTTATGGGGTGTCTTCTCACTTTATTAGAGCCACTTTGCACAGGGAGTTCACACAAACCTCTTCCTTCCTTCCAGCACAACACTTTCATCTACTGAATTGGAAACTGGGATTTTATACCACAACAAAAACCTGTTGCCTTGTCACTACTCAGGGTTTAGCTTGGGAATTAGGGAATTTTTTTTCAGAGAAAGGGCTGTCAGGGATTGGAAGGGGCTGCCCAGGGAGGTGGTGGAGTTACCACCCCAGATATTCCAAGGAATGACTGGACATGGCATTCAGTGTGTGCTTGGCAAGGGGCTGGTCACAGACTGGACTTGATCTTGGAGGATTATTGCACCCTCACTGAGTCACTCCTCTCTTAATGTTTCCTGCAGGCCTGAGGGGCAGCCCCAGAGCCCACCCTGCCCCCCACACTGCCCTGACCCCCAGAGGCAGCAGGAGTGGCCGGGGCTGCAGGGCCTGGCAGAAGCCATTGGCAGCCCCATCCTGCCCTGCCCTCTTGTCCTCATGCTTAAAGCTGGCCCTGCCAGCCAAAGCCAGCAGATTTCTGCACACATAATTAATGAAGAATTAACTTTTATGTTAGTTCTTATAACCCCTTAAAATGCTTGCCTATTTCTATCCTTGTGTAAATGGTGTGGAGAACGTTGCAGGGCTGTGCAGGGAAGCTGCAGGGTTTAGGGAGTGTGTACATCACACACAGCCCTTCACTGAACACTTCATCAAACACACCCTAAAGACCCTCACACCACCCTTGAAAAACAATTAGGGAAGCACCACTAAAGGCAAACACAATGCATCCAATGCTCTGTGAAGAATGATATGAAAAAAAAAATTTGTAAGGTTTTCTTTTTCATTTTAAAACCCTAAAAATACTCCTAAGAATTGCACATGAATTGCAGCTTTTTATCTTCAGATATTTCAGATAAAGCTGGAAGCCAGAACCACACCAGTGTCTTTTATACCAACAGGCTTTGTGCTGCTCACACTGCAGGACTGTACAGAAGGACACTGGATGACTCTATAAAAAATTAAACTTATTTTCCCCCAACCTGCAAAGCAATGAAACAAGTCCCACCCTCTAACAGAAACCACTTCCAGCTCAGTGCAAACAAAAGCACGTAACCCAAAAACACCTGGATTCCAAACAAGCCTACCTAGAAAAGTACTTTGAATGTATGGAGCAACATTTCCTGTGGCTAAAACGAGAAAGAATTTCTGAGCCAACTTGCTATCTTAGGTCTCTGGAAAGCAGAAACAATGGTAATATGAAACAGAACTTCATAGACTGGAAAGACAAAAGAAACTCAAAAAACCAAAACCCCAAACCTACCCTCATAATCTCCAAGGAAGAGCTGCAAAGAGCCAAAGAAACCAGAGGCATCTTCTGTATTATGGAAAACTGCTGTTTTCCTTATGCCTCCTTTGTTTAGTAAAATACTTATTTTTGATCTTTTGATCATCTAACAGACAACAGTGGGTTTGGAAAACGCTGATCAACAACACATGTGTAATTTTGGTATTCAACATCTGCCAGTTTTAAGTGGGGAACCCTGGACCCAAACCCACAATTTACATTTATAGCTAAGCTGCAGAAAGGAAGTTGCAGGCTGGTGGCCCATCATTCTTCGGTCTCTTTTATCTTCTTCTCACCTGGGTGAGATAAAATCACCCAGCCAAAGAAAAAAACACGCAGAAAAAGGTCTGGGCAAACCCAGCAAGACATACAGCTCAAACACATTGGTGCAGCTGCCACTGCTGGCTCAGGAATATATANAGGCTGATCCCTACACTGGGCTTTACAACTGCCCTTATTTACGTTCAGCTCTGCCTGCTCTGCCAGTGCCCAAGAGCCTCTGTGCAGCCTGAGAGTGAACAGCAGATGAGCCCATTCTCTGCAATGATTATGGGTTTTTCACTCATTTTTTCACCTCAGTACAGTTCACAGCTTGTCACCTTAATAGCAGAGAAAAGCAGGTTTAAAGAAAGGTAAGCTGGGATTTTGCAGTCTTGCCAGGGGCGACAGCATGCTCTGCAAAGGAAGCTTGAAGCCCAGCAAATTTACTAACAGCCTGCAGAGAAAAGACTCTCTGTCCTAAAGGTTCCTCACAAAACCTAGGAGATATATGATGTTCCTATGTTTAAAGTTAAAAAGAAGCCCTAATTCCAGCTCTGGGATACTGGGGATTAACTGGTGAAGATACTGTCTGCCTTTTACTGACAGTGCTCATCAGCCCTCCTGTAAACTCTCCTACAGTCTTGGTCATGAAAATAAATTCCATGATGCAATCCCACGCCTGAAAAGGCATCTGCTATTATTTTATCGACATTATTTTTCACATTTATTGACAATCTCTTTGCCCTCTGTGTTCATTTTAACACCTGGAAAGGAATAAGCATGATAAGAGAAACTGAAATGTTTGAATAATGCAGGTGCCAAAGCAGGAGGCACCCAAGCACATGAGGGCATGGCACTTGCAGGGGGTTCCAAACACCTCAAAAATTATTATATTCCTCCCACAGAATACCTTCTCTGGAAATACAAATAAGAATGACTTAGAAACTGAATCTAATAAAGATCCAGCCCATTTAGGATTCATCATTTGCTTCATTCACTGCTGGACTAGGAATGAGGTACCAGTGCTGAGGAGACTGCAGAGGTGGAGGAGCAGAAGCCAGGAGCAGCAGGGATGGAGAGCGAGAGTCTGAGCCCCAGTGCAGCCACTCTGCAGCACTGCACAGCTCCCTGCTGCACCCACTGCAAACTGCAGCTGTGGGATGGAGAGCGAGAGCCTCAGCCCCAGTGCAGCCCCTCTGCAGCACTGCACAGCTCCCTGCACTGCAAACTGCAGCTGTGGGATGGAGAGCGAGAGCCTCAGCCCCAGTGCAGCCCCTCTGCAGCACTGCACAGCTCCCTGCACTGCAAACTGCAGCTGTGGGATGGAGAGCGAGAGCCTCAGCCCCAGTGCAGCCCCTCTGCAGCACTGCACAGCTCCCTGCACTGCAAACTGCAGCTGTGGGATGGAGAGCGAGAGCCTCAGCCCCAGTGCAGCCCCTCTGCAGCACTGCACAGCTCCCTGCACTGCAAACTGCAGCTGTGGGATGGAGAGCGAGAGCCTCAGCCCCAGTGCAGCCCCTCTGCAGCACTGCACAGCTCCCTGCACTGCAAACTGCAGCTGTGGGATGGAGAGCGAGAGCCTCAGCCCCAGTGCAGCCCCTCTGCAGCACTGCACAGCTCCCTGCTGCAACCACTGCAAACTGCAGCTGAGGGATGGAGCTCCAGCCTGCAGGTGTGGCTGCAGTGATGTAAAGCAGATGGAAATGCACTTTAGACACACAACGTGCCTGTTTTGGCAGGTTCAGGACTCTGCTTCAAGGAAAACTGTAAGGTCACAACACCGTAAAGTCTTTTGAAGACTTTTGAAGACAGAGAGTCCTTTTCTTCCAGTTTCTTGTTCAGGATACAAATGTGGATTTGGAGTTTTTTCTCCCCTCTCATCCGCAGGAAGGTACCTCAGAGTCCAAAACCAGAGGCCGAGGCCAGAACCAACCCCAAAACTCCACCATGTCAAACACAGGGCACAGACCAGCCCCTGGAGCTCCTCCTGGACACAAACCCATTACAGACATCCCTGTGTGTACATGGAATTCCTGCTGCACAGCAGCACCATGGAAGGCAGCAGGATGCCAGAAGAAGCCTTTGGGAATAGCTTCCTGTATGGCCCCTTCAGTCCCAGCTTTGGGCAGGATCTGTCTCTGTTTCCCTGGTGAATCTGCACACGTGGGAAGTTCTGACATTCCACATGGCCCAAAGAGTGCAGCAATCCCTTGGGATATGCAGAATATACTTCCAAAACTTCCTTTTATTATAAACAAAAAAGCGTTTCCAACTTAAAACTACTGTGGGAGGGAAACAAGCAATCTGAACACAGCACAGGAGGTATCTCCAAGGCAAGGACTTCAAACAGTCTATTTAAACAGCAGCGTTATAAACCAGAGATCTATGGACAGATAAGGATTTCTCAACAAAAATTCCACTGCTCTAGACAGGACAATTATACAAAGCCACAAACATCCCAGAAAGACATCATATATATTACATTTTCTTCCCACACAGTAGCTGGCACACCTCAGGAACTATGGATGGCTGCACCAGCCTCTGCTACACACAGGCAGAATGAAAAAGAAATCAAAGAGAGGCTCTAGGTGCAGGTTTTCTTAGCTCCAGCCTCTCAAGAATGGGAATTTATTCATTCTAAACCAAAAAGGCGAGGCCAGAGTGAAAGCAGCTAGAAGCTTATTAGAAATCCCAACCAGGAAAATTCCACTTGGGACCAGAGGATGCCACCTATCTTTTTGATTGATATTTTAGAATTGATGAATAACAAACGTGTGGGGTGGAAGAGAGGATTCCAATAAAAGACAATAGTCTGATGCAACTGGAGCCTGCTCGGCCCATGGTAACAGAGTGAGCTATTGTGGCTCTCTGGACCAACACTTTTTAATAGAATCCAGATTCAATTTAAACAAGACTTTAGCAGCCTGTTTTGTTACACTGCTGCAATCTCTTTGTGTTGACAGGACTACGATCAGGCAAATTCTTTCCCTCTTGCATAATGCAGGTAGCTGGATGTGACAGGCTAAATCAGCATTTTATCAGGACCAGGGCAATCCCAGGGCTGGAAGTGCCCTCGTACTCCAGGGAAGTAAAACCCCAACCAGTTCAAATCCACGTGCAAAGCTGGTGGGCTCTGCATGGGGAACACAAGGACCTTCCATGTTGTTACCTTGAACAATTCATTAGCTTGATCAGCCTTAAGACATACTCAGAGAAAAGAAAAGATTTGCCCTTAAGGGATCAAATTAAAAGAAGTAAATCTGCATATCTTAGATAATTCCTGCATTAAAAAAGGGTTTTTTTAAACTTGACTATGTCTGTGTATCAGTGTTCAAAGTAAAGGAAAAGGTCATCTGGGGTCCCCAGCACAGGAAGGACATTCAGCCGTGGGGTGTGAGTCCTGAGGAGGAACCAATGTGATCACAGGGATGGAGCAGCTCTGCTTTGAGGAGAGCCTGGGGAATTTGGATTGTTTTGCCTGGAGAAGAGAACCCTTGGGGTGACCTATTTGTGGTTTCCCAAGACCTGAAGGGAACCTGCAAGGGAGATGAGAGAGACTTTGAACAAGGGCCTGGAGCTGGGGAGAATGGCTTCCCACTGCCAGAGGACAGGGTTAGATGGGATTTTGGCAAGGAATTGTTCCCTGGGAGGCTGGGAGGCAGCTCCCTGGCTGTGGCTGCCCCTGGATCCCTGGAAGTGTCCAAGGCCAGGCTGGACAGGGCTTGGAGCAGCCTGGGATAGTGGCAGGCATCCCTGCCCATGGCATATTTAGGGAACAAGATGAGCTTTAAGGTCCCTTCCAACTCAAACCATTCCACCATTCTACAGCTATGTTTCCACCTGCCATCAGAGCCTACCAGCAGTTTGAAGAGTTAATGTTTATACCAAATGCTGTTTGATACATTTTATTATTAGATCAGTTAATAATGGTATTTTTTCCCCTCATCCAAGCTCTTTGGACAGAACTGACGAGTTACACAGTGAGCAAGCACAGCTTTGACAGAGCCTGCAAAAAATGTTGCTCATCACATGGGCTGGAGTCAAGCAAGCGTATTCCAACATTTGGGAAGGCAGCAATCCCCCCCAGGACCGCCGGCTGCAGGAACCATGTGAGCACCAGGGTATTTATTCAAATTGCCTGCAAGAACCCAGACAAACAGAAATAATGTTGCAGTAGTGAATTCAGTCATTTCACAACTCCCCAGTGCCGAGCCTTGTGCAATCCAAACAGGCAGTTGTAATTCCAGGTAAGTTGTTATTCATAACTTACGCACCGCTTGTTTACATGTGGTTGACAGTTTTAAATGGTTACTAATTCAGTACTGAAAAATAAAGCTAATGCAAATAAAACTGCTGCAGGAGGCACTTCAGAATAACAATATCTCGCAGTGGTATAAACAGCGGTGAGGTGGTGAAGAAGAAACTCCCAAGAGCAGCCACCATCTAAGCATGTATCACTATATATATCTATATATATATATATATACAGCTGTATTTTGTATTTTAACTTGCAAGTTTCAGCCACTGAATATTTGCAGTGTTTCTAGCTCAAAATAAGATTTATTTCAGAGCCACTGCTCTTTTCAGAACAGTTACTGAGTGTTGTGTCTCCCCCAAGCAGAGGATCAGCTTTTCAGTTCATTCCTCTCCTTAGGTAAAATTGTAAACAAGTATTAATTCCCCAAAATAAAAAACATTTGAAAGTCCAAAAGCAAGGTTAAAAAGGAAATATTGCAAGAACTATGTTTATTCACACAGTCAAAATGTTTCAGAAATTCAGAAATTCCATTTCCTCAGAGCACAACGCTGAGGTGACCTCCAGTCCTGACAGGCCACGATTGAACCGTCCCTGTTGGTTGCAGAAACACTGCAAATACTCAGTGGCTGAAGCTTGCAAGTTAAAACACAGCTGTGTAGTGATACATGCTTAGGTGGTGGCTGCTCTTGGGAGTTTCTTCTTCACCACCTTCACCAGTGTTTATACCCTGGAGCAGCCGCAGCTCCGGACACCAGGCTGGATCCACAGCCCGGATCCCTCACCCGGGTGGGACTGAACCCATCCAGGAATGGATCTCGTGTTGCTGCACATGGAGCAGGCCCTGGAGGCCATGGGCTGCTGCAGTGGCTGCTGAGGACAGCTCTGTCACCAGTGAGGACACCGTGCTCCTGGCTTGGCAGTGTGATGGGAAAGGCACGGCCAGCTCTGTACTGAAGGGTCTTGTCCAACATGGACAAGAACTTGGTTCCATCTCAGAGGTTTCCAGCTCGTGCTCCTCAGGCTCTGGCCTCTGTGCAGAAGCATCCAAACTCTGAGGAGTCAGGAAAGCACAACAACAAAGAATCACAGAAATGTGAAATGGTTTGGGTTGGAAGGCACCTTAAAAACCATCTAGTTCCAATATCCTCCTGCCATGAGCAGGGACACTTCCACTAGATGAGTTCCAACCTGGCCTTGATCTTCCAGGACATCTTCCACTGCTCTCTCCCACTGGGTCACTGTCCAGTGGAGGTCATGGCATCTCTTATTTCTGGAAAACTACGTGATGGGCAAAAAGGGTGATGACACCCCACACCCCCCAAGACTGCAAGGACAGAAAACAAATTCTCTGTCACACAAGTGGCTGCTGAGGAGTTTCAGCCCATCCCTCAAAGCTCCCAGCACAGAGGAACCAAACACCGGGGTCAGGAGTCAGAGCTAACACAGGTATCTCATTCTAACCTTAAACCATGCATGGTGACCACAGGTAAACCTGCACAGCACCTACTTCACCAAACCACACAGCATGATGGATTAGAACATGATTCATGCCCATAAGGTATAGAACATAGGCAATGAATTCTTTCATGTATCCAAACAAACACCCAATGAAACAGATACGGAGATTTGTCTCTTGCTACCCAGCAGATTTGCCTGATCATCATTGTCACATCACTAAATCCATCCAGTGGGAATGACAGTCAATAAGATGCAGTTAAAGAAACATTCTCCAAATGCACATCCATTGAAATGTTCTATTGGTTCTTTTGAAATGAGTCCACCCCTACACTCCCAGCAGCGGATTTGTCCAGTGCTGACACTCAAACCTATTTCCAAGAGTGAAGGAGATACCAGCACCACCAGACAAGCAAGTAGAAATCCTTTGAGTGACATAAACCAGACATGAGTAAAATCAGCATTTCTGTTTCTCCAAGGTTTGAACATTCTATAAATCATCTATTATTATTCTCTGCACTTGGACCAGTCCTGGCAGCCTACTTCATACCAGAGCAAGCCCCCAGCAACCAACTCCTCCATCAGCTCATGGCCCAGATTTGATTTCTTCATCCTTTGCAAAAACATTTTCAGACTTTGTGCTAATAACTAGCTGATTACATTTCAAACCCTCAGGCTAGAAGTTATTACTGGGGAGTGCAGGAATGTAACCGGAATGCAAAAACAACGGGGGTGAAAAACCAGTGGGCTCTGAGCTGGTATAAATAGATAGCTCACTGCAGAAACTCATCTCCTCTCAAAAAACCAAACCCCAAGGCAGTGCCCCCCTATCTCCTCCAGTTAATCCTACTGGAGAATTGACTCAGCCATCTCCCAGAGCTTAGGAAGAGGCATCTCCTATCTACACAAATACAACATAAATAAAGTTTCTGCTGTGCTTGCATGCGAGATAGAGAACCACCCTGCGTAATCTGTTATAAACTCACGTAAGAGACAGCAGTGTTGTGATCTGCCAAATACTTCACATCTTGGAAAGAAATGGGGAAACCTTCTGAGGGAAGCTTTCTCTATGGCTGAACGATAGCAGGTTTATTGAAAGAAAGTTTCTGGAATGCAAACTTCCTTTGGTCCAAGCAAATTCTTGCATCACCCTCCACCTGGAAGTTCAAGCTGAGTGTTAAAACCATGAGATCATCACAGAGGTCTGGTCTGCCTCTCCAGCCTCTACAAAGGGGGTCACAGCACTCAGCAAGAGAGCAGCCCTGCAGGGCTATAAACAGGATTTATGGGATCCATGGAAATCAGGGATCAGTCCCCCAGCTTGATTTTTTGGGGCTTTGTGCTGCTCCTGTGTAACTTACATCCTTTCTCATCTAGATGTGGAGTTATTCTTCATCACTTTGAGGTATAAAAGACACTAGGGAAAATAAAAATTACAGGTCCCCAGAACAAGACTGCTGTGAAAACAATCTATTTATTTGCAGTTTTTAGGCAGGAAAAAAAAAAGTTTTAAAAAACAACCTAAAGTCTGAAGATCAAGTGAAAGCACAGAAATAAAGGAAATAACCCCTTCCCCATCAAACTCTAAAAAAAAGCTCTTGGCTGTACTTAGCAAAAGAAGTCCAACAAAGTCTAAATATTTCCCTAACCTTTGTATTTGCCTCTCTGATACTGCTGCCATTTGCTGCCACAACTCTGTTAAAATTGGAAGAGACAACTCCTTAGCCCAATTCCTTTGTACTTCCACAGAATCACTTGCCTAATTAAGTCTTTCATGGCTTATTTGAAGATTTAAGCATTCAAAAACAAAATTCCTCAATGAAGAATGAAGTACTTTGTGGGATTACTCTCTCCCTGAGGTTAGGGATCAAGGTTTCTCAGAAACACGATGAATCACAGTGGTTTTAGCTTACTCATCTTAAAAAGTGTGGGTTTGTAAATCTGATAACAAGCAATTCTTTTTTTTAAAAGTATTTGAGACAACTTGTTTGAATGAGAAAGAGAATATACTTTTTGTTACCCTCACACTTGTGTAAACTATTTTATATAAAGGGAGGATTTTATAACCAACTTTTGACGTTTTTCAGCATGACCCTGAGCTAACCAGTATGAACTCTTGCTGGTTTAGAAGCCACAGCTAATCTAGAGTACAGCAAGGCAGCTGCACATGTCAGAGGTGCAAAGCAAAAAAGCAGAAAAAAAAGCAGAAAAAATTAAAAATTACAGAAAAAAATTAAAGTTCTAAAATCACCACTTGATTTGCAATGTCTTCCCTGAAGGAAACTGAAATAAGAGACACTTGGTAGCACAGAATGGTTTTAAACAGTGCATGATTTACAGGTGAGCTCACAGCTTGGTCAGCACATCTACTGTTACCAACACCAAAATCCAGTGGAAGTTCTCACAACACTTCTGTGTACAATGAGATCTCTGCTCTTTATGGACATTTTGCCCTCTTGAGTGGATTTCTGACTTCATTTCACTTGTCCTGTTGCTCTTGCACATTTTCCTTCCTTAACCATCAATAGACAAATTAGAGATTAATTTCATATCAAGATAAAAGGTACCCTCCCAAATGATTAAGTAGAAAAAGCTTTATTAACAAACTTGTTTAATTATAACACTTTTCAATAAGTGAAGAAATACATTGTAAAAAAAAAAATTTAATATAAAAGAAGACATATTAGTGCTGTGGGTATCATAAGCAAGAGATTTTTCTCCCTTAAAACCCATCATCATAGGGTATCTCAGAAACACCAGGAAAATCAGAATGGTAAATATGATACACACAAGCATGGAAATTGCTAATACAATGGGGTTTGTTCCACTTGGAATGCTTCCCTAGGCTGGAAACCTCTATTCATGGCTCTTAGGAAAATGAAGCTTCAAAATGAAGAGCATTCTCTTACTAGAGAGGACAAAACCCAACCTATACCATTTTTTGGTGCTAAACCTGTAATTCAATGCCCTTTTTCCAGTTAGCTTTCTAGTCCAAGAAAGGACATTTTAATTTCCCATTGATCCATGACACTGGAATTTCATCCAGGACTTTGCTTGGGAAATTGGAATGGAACTGTATAAATTTAAAAGTGAGAAAGGAAATGCTTTTCTAATAGTTACTGGAGGGCTCCACTAAGTCACAGACATTTACTCAAGGTACTGCACAACAGCTGGGTGTCCTCTTTGCAGAGTACAGAGAAGATACAGAATATGGAATTTGTACAGTATTTCCTAGAAAGAATTTCTCATACGAAGCCTATACAGTAGTTTCAATTTTCTCTTTTTATTTATAAAGCTGCCACAGTGTTAAGGAGCAAGGTCTGGTTTTAAAAGGAGGTGTGCTTTTCATCTTTTCTGTCAGAAGCATACAAGTTGTTTACTTTAGAGGAAAACTGATTATTTGAAGTCTGCTCTCCCATTAGCTCCACAGGACAAGCAAAGCATTTGTCTTTTCCACTGGACCTGGATCGTGCACACTCTCAAGGAAGCTGCACTTTCTCTCCCAGGCAGACCAGCAAGCACAGAAGCCTGGGGGTAAAACAGATAATTAAAAAAAAAAAAAAAAAAAAGTAGCTGTGCTGGCTGAAGCCTGAAGCTGTTATTTTGGTGTGAAAGCTGTGCTGCTCCTGGACCCTCTCTTGGGCAGCATCTCCCCGGGCCCAGGGATGTGCCCAGCTGAGGAACTCACACATCCCTGCTGGGCCTGTCACAGGAACCCCTGGCTGGAAATGAAGACAAAAAATGTTCCTTTCCCTCCCTCCCTCTGCTTCTGTGTGTGACCAGAAGGATCATCTGTGCATCTCTGTATCTGCATGGTTTTATTCCCTCTGTTTCATTCCAATGAGAGGAGATAAAATCCATCTTGTAATTACATTTTGAAATGTTTCTCCTGAAAAAGAGAGGATAAACCAAAATCTGTGCTAAGAAAGAGCCCAAGTCTTCCCAAAGCAGCTAAAATCCTCAGTGCACTCTGCAGGAAGGAGGCTGATTTTCCTCTCAGCCTCTCCCACTGTGTTTGCCTCCACACAGATGAGCCTCAGTGGTTGTGAGAAATGGATCCTCTCTCCTTGTGGCTGTCTCAGCCTGAAAGCAAGGTCTGAGAAAAAGATCTGGCACTTCACCCTCCTCGCTCTGCTGTGCTTTAGAAGGGTCTGTTTGCTTGAGGCTGATGAGTGCTGGGGTCTCTCAGAGGGAGTTTTGTCACCAAGTGCTGCACACAGGTTTGTTCTGGCTCCTTGCCACACAGTGACAGCTCCTGGCTTTGCAGATCTCAGTCTGAGTAAGGTGACAACTTCGTGTCACCACTGAGAGCACAGCCAAAACCAAACTGGGGGGGACAGGACAGGGTGACAAACTGGGAGCAGCCAGCAGAGCTCCAGACCATGCTGCTCTTCAGAGACCTCAGCACCCAGAACAACACTGGGAAAGCCCCTCCAGCTTTGGGCTCCCCAGAGGTGCCCTGGGGTGACACCAGAGAGGACTGTGATGATCAGGGTGAAACATTTGATGTGTGAGGACAGAGATGGGTTTGGGGAGCTTTGAGAGGAGAAAGTTAAAACCCCCTAACAGGGCAGGGGGACAGGCAGGCTCTCCACAGAGCAGCACAGCACCAGGCCAGGATATGATGAGGACAGAGATGCCTAAAACCCAGCTCTAAACCTCTTTTGAGCCTGAGTTTGGACAAGACACCTTCAGAGGTCCCCCAGCAACCTGCATCATGGTGTATAACCAAACTGAATGGAAATCAAATGGCTGCCACACACAAAACTACAGGAAAAGATTGATTTGCCTTCAAATCTGCTCTGTGCCTATCTGGTTTACATTGTCACTGACAGACCAGAACACATAGGCAGGAAGAAGTTTTCCAAGTTTTTGTCATACTTGACTTTAAAATTCTATTTCATGCTCTAATTTTCACAGAGAAGGGTCATATTAGGTGAAGTTTTTGAATTCAGGTAAATATGAATCCCTTTCAATTGAGATTTCAACCTTTTCAACATTTTTTCTTCAATATTCTTATTGCTATTTCTTCAGAAACAACAGGTAGGGTAGAAATTCGAAATTCACACTCTGTTCTGAGGAATCTCCACCATAACCTCACATGGCCTTGGAAAATGCTGACCACATACACCAAGATTGCATTTATGCACCATCAACAAGATGCCTGTGTGAGGCAAGACCTCCTGATTCCCAGAGGTAAATCCAATTTTCAGGTCCTGTTGTTGAAAGGAGGACGACTCAAGAGGTGAACTGGTTCACCTGACTCAAAGCATGAAGGTTACAGCTGAAAAGTGCCCATGTGAAATGCCACAGGAGTTATTTTTATCCCTCCCTCTCATTTCAATTTAAAGCAGGACAGCAGCACTGATACTGTGAGATGCTAATGTTGTTCAAATGCAATGAGAATCAATAGCTTTTCCAGGAAGAGAGAGCTTGGAAAAGAGATGAGCAGTTTGAAGTCTGCTTCACCTCTGCCAGCAGCAGCTCCAGCCACCTCCTGGAGACTCAAATCCCAAATTATCTCCAACATCTCACTTCTGCCAAATACACTAATTTTTCTCTCATCATCTAACAAGTCCTTAGCTTGCACACCCTCAACAGCTCTTCCAAGTTAACATAATGAACAAAAAATACGCAGCATATTGAATTTAAAAAAAAATCTGGGAACAGCTCTGGCTGTGCGGTGCAGATTTGATCCGTCCTGCACAGGAGGCAGAGCCACCCACCTCCCAGTCCAGGGGAACACAAAGCTCTCAGCAAGAGTTACAATCCACATTTCCAGCTAGAGGAGAGGCCAGGCTACAATTTAATGAAATGTCTCACTTTCCATACGTGCCTCTGCAAACTTCCCACTAGGGCTGTACATCACAGGATTATTTTTGTTTGTTTGATTTTTTTGAGTGAGCAAATTAATTATTGTGTTTGAATTGGCTCCTTTAGAAACCTGCAAAATTCTTGTGTGTTGGGGGAGAAAAAAAAAGGAATGAGAAAATGCATACAGTGAAGTCACATAAAGCTTCCACGGCAAAACCCCTTTGAATTCCAATTAAATTATATATAGCAGCCTCGGAATATGATGGTTCTAAACCACAAACAAGCAAGGGAATGTTTAGTAACCCCAAGCAAAAATCCCCTGGCCTCTGCAGCAGCACAGCTCAAGCCTGCAGCTCTCCATCTATTTATAGACCTGGGGCACATATCACTACAATAGCTGATTGTGCTTTGCAGCTGTTTTGTATATCTAGAAGGGCAGGAAAGAACAGACTGCACTTTGATCTTGCCCTTTTTTGGAGCAAAAACAACAACAAAAAAAGGCCATTAGGAAGGACTCAATATTTTGGAATCACAAGGGTTTGTGCTCCCAAAGCTTACACTTGGCGTGGAGGGCTCCCAGCACATGTCCAATTGTTTACTGGGATTATAAATCCGGGCTCAGTCAATATTTATTCTAGAAGCATGCAAACTATTTCACCTCGCATGAAAACATATGTCAAATCTAATTATAGGAGTCTTTACTCCACAGAGCGTCTGTTAAGTGATACACATACAAAATTAAGATTCAACCTGAATGTAACTGCATCATAAATTAGCACTTTGCATTTCTGGGGAGATTAAAGAAATTAAGTATTTGCTCAAGATGATGTTGTGTGATAAGAATCAACTACATACAACCTGTACAACATGTTGGGATTAAAGCTTTATAAATTGTACAAATGTATTGGAGCTAATGCTGCTAGAGACAGAAATATGTGTGATTTACAGAAGTCCAATCAGCAATCCCTACCTCAGGAAGTGAGCTGGTCCTTCCTGAGCTCTGAGATTGGGGAGGATCTACTGGAAAACTCTCACCTCCAGCACTCAAACACTTGGATGATAAGCAGAGAAGAGAAAAAAGAGAATGAAGAGAAAAAAACCTAGGGTTTTTAGCAGTAAAAAGGGAATAAGCCTAAAGCAAGCACCCTAAGTACCTGCCTGTGCCATATCCAGAATAGCTGAAGAATATTTCTGATCAATTACAGATGGATTTACAAACTGCAATAAAATGTGAAATGGGATTTAAATGTGCTGCTTACAGCTACTATCTAAATGAGTTTTGAGTAGTTTGTTTCCAAACAGCCACGTGGACCAAAGTATATGAATATGCTTAAAACACAGCAAGTGAGTCTGTAGAAGAGACTTTAAAAAGCACCATTAGAAAAAAATGGAAGGGAAAAAGTGCTTGTGGTGGGCTAAGAGAAGCAAAAGGCTGAGAGAACTGGAATTGTTCAGTCTGGAGAGGAGAAAGCTCTTGAGTGATGTAACTGCTCCTTCCAGTTCCTGAAAGGAGCAAGGAAGGTGAGAGAGATGAGAGAGACTTTGGACAAGGGATGGAGGGACAGGACACAGGGCATGGCTTCCACTGCCAGAGGGCAGGGCTGGATGGGATATTGGGCAGGAATTGTTCCCTGGGAGGGTGGGCAGGCCCTGGCACAGGGTGCCCAGAGCAGCTGTGGCTGCCCCTGGATCCCTGGCAGTGCCCAAGGCCAGGCTGGACAGGGTTTGGAGCAGCCTGGGATGGTGGGAGGGTGGAATGAGATGAGCTCTGAGGTCCCTTTGAACCCAAGCACTGCAGCATTCTGTGATTCCAGGACAATCAGCCCTGGGTATCCCTGCTGCACAGCAGCTGCAGGGCAGCCTTGCTCTTCCACAGCTCCCAAATGCTGATTCTGGAATGTCAGGGAGAGCAAATAAATGACAGAACTAGGGAGATGGAAAAGCAGCAGTAGGCTGCAAGAAATGCAGCCGATCAAAGGGAGGAGAGAACAAATGGAAGAGGAAAGTTGGCAAGATCAGCCTTTTGTTAAGTGCTAAACAGCCTCTGAATTATCTGCATTGTACCATCAGCACAGCACATTTGATCATTCTGAACAAAGCTTTTGGACTTTTAAGTATCTAAGACGGGACATTAAATAGTGCTCTCTAAAACCTCATTTTGAAAGAAAATATTTGGGTATATTCCTATCCTGAATATCGATTCATTTCTGCTCTGGGCTGCATCTCTCTATCTTGTTTTTTGAAACCAAAATTCACAGATGAAGAGTTTTTTGTTTCATTTTTAGAGCACTTGAGACAATGTTCTTGATTTTCATTAACACTACTGTATAATTATGTACTAGATTTGAAACTAATACATAAATGAATAACTTACTAAATAAATTACTTCTATTGAGGTAGTAACAAAGATGTTATTTCACCCTGAGTAGGGGTATGGGAGTGCAAGAGCAACCCTTTATTGCTAAATGCATAAGCATGTTTTACACAAATTACAAAAAAATAATAAATTAAATAAAAACTAACAGGAGAAAGCATGAGCTGACAAAGACAGCAGGGGTGTCTGTGGGGCTGTGATAATGAGATTTAGAACCACTGACAAAGTTATTAACCTGGCCCAGGCAAACTACATTTCAGAAAAGGAATACTCTGAAAGGCTCCAGTGTGGGCACTGCCTACAGGGCAACCCGAACCTGAAGTTTTGCATTTCAAACTCATTATTTTCAGAGCTGGAAAAACTGAAAATTGAGAGATCACTCACATTATTCTCTTCCAGATAACTTTTGGTAAAAACTTGTTTTCCATACAAAATATAAGCGGATTTAGCTACAATTACCAGCAGGATCATTGATACCTGTTACTGTAATAACTCCTCAACAGAGGGATGCCCTGCTATAATATTATTTCTGCAGTAGAACACGTTAAACATTAAATCCAAATGTCAGGTTGGCTCAGCCTGAGCTAACCTTTAGCTCTGAGTAGTCAGCCTACAGCTCTTGTGCAATGTCACAGCACTAAAAGCCTTTATTTGCATGCCCATGTGGAAGACACCCAGCTCTCCTGACACAGAAAATGGACAGGAAAGTTGTTCATTACTGCTCTACACAGTAACTGAGCTAAAACAATGTCAGAGTCCAGGACATCCCTCTGGCCCCCCTGGAGGGTTTGGAGACTGGACAGGGGGGTCTGGGATCTGTACAAGGGATCAGAGCCTCACACAGAGCCCAGGAGGACACTGCCTCTGATCCCTGCCATGGCAGTGAATGCCCACAGTGTATGAAGAATCACAAACCCTAAGAATTTAAAAATAAATAGTAGCTAGTTTGTTATAGAATATAAATATAGAAATTAGGATTCCCAGCATATGGGGCTGAAGAGACAAGCTGGAGGAATTGGGGAGTGGCCCCTGTGCTCCTTGTTCTTGCTCTTGTCCCCCATCTTTTCCTGACTTGGACTTTAGAGATTGGTTTAGAATAGAATTGACATGTTAGTGTAGGTAGTAGGTATTGGTAAAATTTTGTAAATAAAAAATCCATCTTGGGCAGTGGTTGGGTCGGAGATCCCGCACTGAAGGTTTGGGGATCTCTGACCCGCCCAGTCCCCGCGTGTCCTGCTCTGCTGGGGACGCCCTGCAGAGCTGGACAAGAACTGAGAGATAATTTAGAATAAACAGCCTTGAGAACACTGCTGGACTCAGCCTGTCTGCTCTGGATTCGGTGTGAAACAGCCAGGGCAAAGAGAAGACTGAAAACCTGATTACCACGGGGAACAGCAACCCCGAGGAAACTCAGGGAGAAGCAACCCTGAGAAAACAACACTGGTGTCTTCCCTGAATCTGCAAGAATGGGAATTCCAGAGGAGAGCCCCTTGGCTTAGGCTGTGGGACAAGGCACTCCAAGACACAAGGCAGGACAGATTCCCTTCTCCTGCAAAACTCAAATGCTAAAGATCAAGCTCCAAACAGAAGAAGAACCAAACTGCACTTGTCGAGTGAGATGTCTGAGATAAGTTAATTCCAGTATCTCTGAGGGGCACCACACACATCCCCCCAAAGCAGCTTCCCAGGGAATGCAGCTCATGCCAGGACCAGGCAGAAACCCTGGACCTCAAACAACTGAACACTGCCATTTGACAAAGGCAGCTCCCATTACCTGACCATATTCCTCTTTTTTTTCACTAGGCAGCACCAAATCCAGCCTGCAATATGTGGATAAACCTCCAAGAATGGTAAACTTCAGCACCCATCAGTTTGTGCTGCTCAGACCTTCTCTGGGGCTGAGTGACAAACACGTAAGTGATCCATGTCAGAGACGTGTTTGTGACCACTTTGGGATCTACTTTCCAAAACAGAAATGCAGCTTTTAGAAAACATTCCCATTTTAACAAGCAATGGTGCATACTAATAGAGCCCTAGAAATAGTTTTACAATTGAAACATTACACACAGTAACCGCTATTTATACTTCAATATGTCAGCCTTAAATATTTACTTTTCCACTCACTCAGTTTACATGTTGTGCCAGCAGAGCACTTTCTTGCATCATTTTAAAAGCTTATAGAAATTTAAAACTATCAGAGCAATAAGGAAAAGTATTATGAAATAAGTCAAATTAAATGATGAGGCAAAACATATTTGCTACTTTTTATGCAAAAATTAACTTCATGCAGAGATACACGATTGCTACAAGTAATTAGGTACTTCACAGTATTTGTTCTGACTAAAAAAACAAAAAAACACAACTTTTTTTGAAAAGCAAACTCTTTTGAACTTTAAACTCTATCCAGGCTTTCCATTGCTACATGGAGACCATGCATCAGCTGGCAACTTTATGTTATTCCTCTGCCACATGGGCTCTGAAAAGCCGAGGAGTAAGTTCAGAGTAAGTGAATGTTTCTAGGTAGAGCTGCACATCACAGAGCTGTACCAGCAGTTACTGGACATTTTTCCCAGAAAGCAAATGGGCTGGGCAGCTGTATTTTGCCAAGAAGAGTAATTTCCTTTTATGGCCCAGAGCTGGTGGCTGTGGTGTGGGGTGGGAAGGCAGTGGGCAAGCACCCCGTGCCTCATCCAATGGCACTGTCATCCCTGGTCCAGCTGATCCTCCCAGAGTCACCCTGATGATTCCCTTCTAGCACTCACTCATTTTCAAGTGCAGAAGAGACACTCCAGATAGGATATTGTATTATGTACTTTCTCTTTTGCTCTGTTTTAGGTCCCATAAATTCAGAGTTTAAACAAACGACTCGGACTGAAAACCATTTATGGGCACTTCCTAGCCCACCGGATTTGGGCTCCTCTCCTGCAAATGAACCAACACAGGCTCAGCTGTTCTGCCATTTCTCCATTTGTCTATTTAAATTTTTGTGCCATTAAAACCAGCTAAAATGAATTTTGAAGAACAAATGGCCTGGAAATTCACCACAAATTCATCAACACTCAGATTGCACAATGTCCCATATAAAATTAAAAGGATGACTGTGACCATTTCCAATCAAGATTTTGGCTGTTTCTTTGGGAATTCTGAACTGATGGGCACTTAAGCTGGAACAACTGCAAGGAAGAAAGAAGGGAGCAGAGGAAGTGGGAAAGCCCTGCAGCAGATGAGCTGCAGATGGATGAGGAGCACCTGTCCAGGAGCAGATCTGCTGAGCTGCTTCCCAAGCAGCCTCCCTCGGCACTTCCTCCCATTCCTTCCTTTACTCCCTTGGCCTCAGCTCTTCACTCTTCACTTGCATCAAACACTGAACCAGCCCTTTTACATGGATTTAATCTCAGAGTGGAAACCTGGAAGGAAGGACTGGAAGGAAGGAAAGGGCAATGGGGAAAAGTAAGATGCTGGAGGCATGGAAGAAAAACATTTCTGAAAGGAAGATAAAACAAGTTTTCCAAACTAGTTGGAAATTCAACAATTCTAATCTATTTGGAAAGTGGAAGGCCAAGAAATCAGGGCTGAACACTCCCTGCATCATATTACAAACAGCAGAGCATAATTACCTCCCCTGCTTAAAATTCCCTATCTAAGTTCTGGTGTTTTCTAAAACAAAGCAAAACTGACATTTTGATGGAGGCAAACTCCAAGCAGCGCTCACAACCACTGCATCAGCAGAGAACCAGCCTCTTAAACTGAATGCACTGAATGTGGTTCCTTACTTTAACCTGAATATAAGTTACACTCACGAGAAGAGAGAGGGAGAACCAGCAAAGAAAGGGGAAAAACCAGAGTGCAAGTGAGCAGCAGGAATGAAGGGGCAGCCCCAGAGGCATTAAGGCTGAGCCTGGAGCTGTAGGGATGTGGCTTTGCTGGTGAGTTATTTGCACAAGCTCTACAGGCATGGGAAAACTGTGAAGGTTGTCAGGAAACACAAAACCTCCTGTGATGGAAAATCCTGCAGAGAAACGCATCCTGGCCACTGCCTGAGCCTCAGCCTGCCTGGGCTTCTCTGCTCCTCCAGCAAACAATGTGCAACTCCAGTAATTCTGAGAAAAATGAGCTTGGAAAATAAATGGCAACATTAAAAAACTCCATCAAAAGCCCTGGCACAGGGTGCCCAGAGCAGCTGCGGCTGCCCCTGGATCCCTGGCAGTGTCCAAGGCCAGGCTGGACAGGGCTTGGAGCAGCCTGGGACAGTGGGAGGTGTCCCTGCCCATGGAAGGGGGTGGCACTGGATGAGTTTTAACATCCCTCCAACCCAAACCATTCTGGGATTCCATGATTCTGTGAGAAGGAAGGATTTACATTATTGGAGTAAATCTCAGTTCTATTCCAATTCCACTGATCCCACAGGAGTGGGAGACTGGAGAAAGAGGCCACCAGCTCTCCCTGTTGTTTCTTGGGAATGTGCTGTATCCTACCAAGGGCTTCAAATGAGTGAAATATATTTATACTTTGCTTTTCTTCCCTGATCCATATTTAAAACTCAGTTTCCACAACCTGTAGATGGAGAGATCAAAATGAATTAGGGACACAGCTCTCACTGTAATCTTAAATTGCAAATTAAAGGCAAGGCATAGCCTGCAGAATCTCAGGGCTTGTGAAAGTTCAGTGCTGTAGAAATTGTTTAAATTATAAGAAGGTTATAATAGGAAATTTAAATAATTAGATCTGGCATTGTTATATTAGACTTGAATAAAACCAAATAAAAGATTCAAGTTTCAAACTTGGAGAGAGAACAAATTATTGAGGAAACTGGATACAAACATACATTGGCAGCCTTTTGTAATAAACATGGCCCTGTGTAATTTAATAAGGAAATTAAAGAGGTATAAAAATTAATAAAACAGATGCAAAGAAATCCTTAAGTAAAAACCCTGTAAAAGTTAATCTAAAAAATACAATTCCCTAAAACTTGCTGAGACCCTAAAAATTAGTACTTCAAGACAACAGTTTTCCCAATTATGAAAAGAAATAGAATTAATTTCTAAAAAGTCCTAAAAAAACCCCCAAAAAACCACCAACCAACCAACCAAAAAACCCAAATAAATCCACCAAAAAAGGCACCATAAAACCCCAAACTGTGCACAAGGGAGAGCGAAGATAGTCTCAAGTATTCATTACCTAAGAACAGCCCTTGAAGTGCTCCTCCCCTAAGGATATTTAGATCTTAGTCACATGGGTTTTTAAGGTATTTTTATTTAGTCTCCCTGTAGATAACTGCAAGGAGAGAGCTGCTAACATGATATTAAATTAATTATTTGATGGCTGCCCTCGTGGCTGAGAGAGGCTTTAAGCCTGAAATATTACCAATAAACCATTAGCAGCCTCAGAGAACACTCACAGAAATACACACTGCTTCCATCACTTGCCAACTTTGTCTCAATCAAAAAATCAAATTTATTTTTGTATTCTTTAATACTTAGCTACTTATTGATAAGCCTATATAATAGTACAGGTAGATAAGGAAAAATGAAAATAAGAAGAGAAAATATTTGAGAATGTCTTATGATACACAAGAGCTCTTGTTTGCACAAGGAGGAAATGGATCTTTTTCTACCATGGCTCATATTTTCTCCCAAATCACCTATTTTTCATTTTCATTTGATCATTCACAACATAATTTTGGAAAACACACAGCTCACACAAAAACTTTTCCAGACAGCTACATCTGGTTTGTTTTTGTAAGTTTAGACGGCGTGAGCGAAGTTTCCAGTTAAATGGACTTGGAAGTGCAAGAACTCCAGAGCAGGGCAGAATAAATTCCAACAAACACACTTGTAATCACAAAAACTTATCTCACCAGTGTACCCACAACAAAAGCACCTTCAGAGCAGGGATCAGCAGCTCTGCAAAGCAAGGCCTGGCTCAGTGGATAAACAGGGCAAGGGAAGACACAACAGGCGGCTCTGCCCCCGCACAGGCGCTGCTGCCCCGGGCTGTCACCGCCACCTGCCAGGGACACGGGCTGCTCCTGCAGCACCACGGCTGGAAAGGCACATCCAGCTTCTGGACTGGCACTTGGAAAGGCTGCAGCATCCAAAGGTTTTCACAGCAAAAGCAAAACAACCCCCAGACGTTCCTTTGCAATGTATTTTTTTCGGTTCTGAACTAAGTGAATTGATGGATTTATTTATATACTTATACATGTGCATAAAAAGACAAAAATTAGGATCATTGGATGTTGGATTTCTACCAATAGGAAAAAACTTTGGTAATGAGAAGCAGAGACTGATTAAACGCTAAAATAGAAAAGAAGAAAAATAGAGACAGTAACCCTCTGAAGCCCCTTGCGCTGCTCAGCCAGCTGCCACCAGGGTAGGGCAACAAGTGCCTGTTCCACACCACATTTCCCTCCCAGAAATGGGCACCAGGACATCAACATGCAGCTTGTGCTGTGTGGGCAAACCTGGAGCTGTGCACCCCTGAGCTCCTCGGGGACAACAAAGCACTGGGATGGGCACAAACCAGGAGGAAAGGCACAGCTCCAGCTGCTCCATGGAGCTTCTGGTAACAGCAAAGATCAGCTCTGTCTACTTTGAGTGGAGCAATTCTCTTTCATTCTGTGTCCTGGACAAGCCAGACAGTTCACAACACACAAAAAACCCCAAAACAACAACCTCAGTAAATCAGCGACAGCTCTATGCCAAATTATTCAAATTATTCAGAAAGAGGATTAAAATTCTTGCAATGCCATCTTGCTGAAGCAGTGTGTTATTCCCAGTGGCACGGGAATCCATCCCTGTAATCCGTGGCTGCTTCAGCTCTCGGATACCTCCTGGGAGGGGCTGAGTTACCTTCTCACCCCCCCAGGCTCACCTGCCCCAAGGCACAGCCCAAAGCTGCTCCCACAGTGCTCCTGAACCCCCTGGAGGTGTTGGTGTTCCCACTCAGGGCACAGGGCTCCCTGCTCCAGCTCCCTCCCCTCCATAGGTGACCCTTTCCTTGTCTGCCACCTCTCCCATCTGGAGCTTCCTCCTCCAGACTAACACAACAATTTGTAAAACTGGAAGGCAGTGGGGAAGTGGGAGCCAAAGGCAGGGTGGGTTACAGTGTGAGGGAAGAGATTATAAGAAGTTGAAATCTGCACAAAACTAATCTGAAACCCTTTTTGGGGGGTGTTTTTTGTTTAATCCTTAAATCTCAGAAAATGTTTCGATAGTTTCAATAGTTCAGTTGTTTCAATAACACAACTGCAGCTCCTTGCTCTTTACTGGACATCCATCCATCCCTCCATCCCACCCAACTGCTCTCTTACAGGCTCTCTCCATTTGGTTCACATCTATTTAACTGATCTTTCTTCTACTATTGAAACAGTTTCTGAGATTTAAGGACTAAACAAAAAACACCCCCCAAAAAGGGTTTCAGATTAGTTTTGTGCAGATTTCAACTTCTTATAATCTCTTCCCTCACACTGTAACCCACCCTGCCTTTGGCTTCCACCTCCCCACTGCCTTCCAGTCTTTACAAATACCATCACGAAATTGCCCTCTAATTTACTTCTCAGAAGATACCATCTAATGGGTAATTAAAAATATAAAAGAATTTAGGAATAAGTATTTTCCCTTAACAGCTTCCATCCCATTAAAATATTTTGCTGTCATAATGCCTACAGGGATTATCTTCATTTGCAAGAGAACAATGAAAACAAACACTTAAAAATTATCTAGAAAAGCCACAATATTTTGAGAAAAGCTGCCATGGTGCTATTGGACCTTGGAAACTTGCACCAAAATATGTGAGATACTGCTCAGAGGTCAGTTTTATTCTTCAGTTCTATGGCTAGAAACCATAATAGCACTAATATGTGTAAATCCCACCTTTGCTATTTCATATCAGCAAATTGCATTGGGAACACAATATTATAACTCCCACCACAAAATCCACCACTACCTCCACTTGGAAGTTGTTTATGCTTTTGAATTACTGGCAAACAAGTATGAAAGAAAAATGAAGCAAATGAAAAAAGGGGAATAAACAAGAGCATTAACATATGACCAACTACATGAAACTTAAATAAAAATATGAAGTACTTTTTATGGAGGGGACAAGGACTGCAAAGTTTGTTTATAAAGGAGTCTGGGTCTCTTCCAAGTTTCACGTTGCAGTCTGAAAATAACTTCTTAAAACAGCTGTCAGGTTTTTTTGGGAGGAGGAAGAATGATCTACCAACAAATACGACCTTTCTTTAGAGCACATGGGTTATCATGGGTTGTGCTTCACAGAGAAAATTCAACTCCTGTGTGGCCCCTAAAATCTGCAATCAAGGACATGGAGGAGCATCCAGAAGGAAAACCCAGCCTCCATGGAGAGCTCACGAAATAGAGAAGTCTCAGTTCTCAGGAGACCATGGGAATTAATCATCCCCACTGGGCCAAAACCCAGCTGGGAATCTTCCTTCCACTTAGATTCCTTTTAAATATTTTTTTCACTGATTAACATCTTATTTAAGTAGATTTTTTAAAAAATTAAAAATAAAAAATGGCAATATATTTTAAAATTAACAATTAAAGCTCCAAATCTCATAACAGTATATTTTAAAGTCAAACGTAGAAACTCCACAACTTATTCACTGTGCTATTAACATTACTTTAGTGATGACCTCTCAGATTTTCGTGGTTTAGATACATTTGCTCTCTGCTGTCTTGGCTGATACAACAGCAGCCAAAGACATGTAAACGTTTTTGTACAATGTACACTGATAGTTCCAAAACTCCCAATTTCTCCACGCATGGAGACACGTTCACAACAGAAGTACTTACATAAACAGTTGTGCTAAGTAGTCCCTGTATCCAAAACAAAATTATTAGCTGGATATATTTACAGAATTAGTCACTTCCACATCTGGCACAGGTGGGAGCTCCTCCACGTTTTAAAGGTCCTGGAATTTTCTTTGGGGAGCATAAGACAACAAAAATCATCTTGGATTTACTGCTGCTGCTGCACTAAGTTCTTCCTATCTCCGACATCCAAAAAATTAAATTTTGGTTCAGGAAACAGCTGGAATTGCCCCAGATGCAAAGCAGCATCAGAAAACTTTAGACCATTAAAGAATCACTTCCTTCCTCCCAAAAATCTGTCACTTAAAACCCCTCTGTCTTCTAGAGCCAGTGTGACATTGCAAAAGAAAGAGAAGTCATTAATTGCTTTGTATTAAAACAGGCAAACAAACAAATTAAAAAAGAAATTATTTCAAATGCTGCTGTGCCAAACCTGCAATCCTTTACCCCATTTTGGAGTGGCAGTGCCTGGTACCCTGGCTCCAGTGCCTGGAGTCCCCCACCTGTTTTCATTCTAATATCCAAATGCAGATCTGACTTTTTAAGACCTCCAACTATTTTATGAAGGATTTATACTGCCACAAAGTATAATTCTCCCCTTTATTCCCTCTTCAACGTGTGAACAAAAATGCAGTAGGCTGAAAATGTGTGGGACTGTGATATGAGAAAATAAAAAGAGTGAGACACCCTGTGTCCCATTGAACAATAATACTAATTTTAGCTACTCACTATTCACTATTTAGTCTATTTAACCACGCTCTGTTAAAAAGCACCTGGATTTCTGGATAAACCTCAAATGCAGCATTTTGGGAGCCACTGTCACCAAAACATTAGCACAGTTTCTGATGAATAAATGAGCTCATGTCCGTGCCTCAGCACAGACCAGCAGTTCATGAACCACAGACACAGTTTAGAAGTGAAAACAGGTACGGCTGCTTGGGATTGAAATCTGGATTTAGGATTCCCATAGCAGAATGTACAGCAGAGATCTCAAGCAAGGAAACGCTTCATTGCCACATCTTCAGGATGCATCTGGTGTCACATTAAAAATTCCTCACACTGGCAAAAATGACACTTCATGAAACAGGAAACTGAAGCAAGGTTTTCTACAAGTTTGGAAGAGTGAGCAGGAACACCACAAAACAGCCCCTGAGACAGCCAAGAGCTCTAAATGGAGCAGGATTGAGGCTCCATCTCCTCTGTCAAGTTATTGAATGGGCATGGCCAAAACATGATACACTCAGACAGTCCAATGTCTAGACAAGGGGGTTTTAAGAACAGGCTCCACAGCTACAGATGAGGAGTTTATTCATTAGGAAAATTAAAGGACTCTCTAGTTCCCACACCAGGCACCTGACCCACCCTCCTTTACCGTAATATCCATGCACAAGTAACACACCTTTAATCCACACCAGTTACTCAAATACCTGGAGATCTTTCCAGTGCCTGTACTGTGCCTATATGGGAGATTTTTATCCCCTGACAAAGGAAAGAGTAAACAGTAAAGAGTAAAATTCCATCTCCATTTATCATGGTTCAGTTATATATTAATATAGAAATAACCAGAAGCATATAAATCAAAACATTTATTTTAGGCTTTCTTGAACGTAAAGCGTGATTTCATTCAATTTAGGAGACAGGGCAAAGTCACACCAGGAAAAGAAACAGCTCAGAAAACCAGAACCACTTCTTTGTCCTGCAAGGTCCTAAGAGAGCCCTGAGCAGCTCCAGCACAGGGGTGGGATCTGCCTGACTGTGGCCCAGCCATGAATTCAGGCTGCCTCATCTCCTTCCTTGATAATGCACAGCCCTCAGCTCCCCTCAGGAGCAGGACAGCACACAAAGGAATGGGTTATTGTGGTCCTGTTGGAGTCCAGGACATCCCTCTGGCTGCCCTGGAGGGTTTGGAGACCGGACAGGGGGTCTGGGATCTGTACAGGGGGGTCAGAGCCTCACACAGAGCCCAGGAGGACACTGCCTCTGATCCCTGCCATGGGAGTGAATGCTCACATGCAGGAAGAATCACAAATCCTAAGAATTTAAAAATAAATTGTAGCTAGTTTGTTATAGAATATAAATATAGAAATTAGGATTCTTAGCATATGGGGTTGAAGAGACAAGCTGGAGGAATTGGGGAGTGGCCCCTGTGCTCCTTGTTCTTGCTCTCGTCCCCCATCTTTNACTGCCTCGGGGAACAGAAACTCCGAGGAGAATCTCAGGGAAAACAGTCCTGAGAGGGTCCTTCTGCTGTCACTATGTGAACACAAACCTCACTGGGCTCAGCCCCTCAGGCAGCAGCACAGGCTTCATGAGTTTAGTAATGCTCCTGGCCTGAGAGGTGCAAACAGTCTGCAAACAAAGATCCAAGGATGAACCCTTTAAATGATCACCCAGCACCAGCTACACTTCACTGCCTCATTCTCACTGAGATTGTCCTCCTGCAGTCATTAAAGCAAGGTTGTCATTTCATATATGCATTGGAAGGGCAATAAAAACTCTTACAACTACTGCAGGCCATCCTTCTTGTGACCCCAAAAATCTGTGTTTATAGGGTAACTCTTTGTGTTTGTTGCCCAGAGAAGCTGAGGATGCTTCCCCATTCCTGGAAGTGTCCAAGACCAGGCTGGACAGGGCTTGGAACAACCTGGAACTGTGGAGGGTCCCTACCCATTGCAGGGCGTGGAGCTGGAGGAGCTTTAAGGTCCCCACCAACCCAAGCCATGCTGTGATTCTCTGATTTTATACTGAATCACCTAAATACAGCAGCAAAGACTTTTGGAACAACATTTTGCTTTACTTATATCAGTGAGTCATGGGCTACATTTAAAGCTGTTTTATTTAGACAAGCTATAGGCATGCTCAGTGTATATCAGATGCAGTTCCTGAATTGTGTTATGTATTTCCCTCACACAGGCTGTTGTGTTACCATAACATCCCAAAGATGACATTTGACACACACAATCACATTATTTCCATAAATTGATAATTCTGCTGTTAAAATCAACTGGCTGCACTTTGAAGTGACAAAATTGTAACTGTGACTTCAACAAGTGCCATTTGAATTGAGAAGATCTGGTGTTTCAAAAGCTGCCCCAAACACTGGTGGGGCACGGTCCAACTCCTGCATTTAGTACACAGCACAAGAATTAACAAATCCTTTGCTCCAAATGAGGCAGACAAATAACGCCCCGTCAGCACAATCCCGCTCCATTACAGCAGCAGCAGCACAACTCACTGTAATTTATGACCCTCTTGGCTGCACACTTGGCTAGGGCTGATACCAGGATCATACAACTCTCATCACAACCTAAATCCCAAAATACATAACTAATACCGTTCCTTGAAGTGCTCCACAAATTCTCTGCTTCAAAGAAGCACTGGTGAGGGGGGAAGCTGAGCAGGAAAATCTCCTAACTTGGAAAAACAAAATTTTAATCTGAATTTTGAGACAAATTCCAACTTTGTCACCTCCTGAAATCTTGGAAAGAATTAAATGCATAACAGATGTACTCCATTTTAAATATAGCCACATCACGCACGCGTTTTTTAGAACACACAGAAAACACTGTGCCTGATAAAAATGCCTCCCGTATGGTCTGATTCACTTTCAGTACCCGATTATGGACACAAAATCACTCCTGACTCCTGATCAGCAAACAGCCAAACTGGCTATACCCCGAGCAGGGATAATCAACAAAGCAAAAGGATCATCCCAATGCACCATCAGGGCTCAGAAACCACCACCTTCCTGTCAGGATCCTCTGCCTTCACACCCAAAAAATGGCATTCTTGATGTGCTGAAGCTCCCACCTTCAGCCACCAACAGGTAAATTCTGTGATGCTCCCTATTAAATAGAGCCAAGCAAAACTTTTAGCAAGAAGGGTCACCCAGTTCATGAACACGCAGCCATTCATGCTACAAGAATTAAACACGTTTTCCAAGCTGAGCAAACAGGATTCAAGCATCTGATTATGGAGAAATAACAGACTGCGGCAGCAACTCGGATCGTTTTCACATAAAAAACATTTTAAGGGTGCACATGGTTACTGAAATGCTATATATACACATATGGGGAGAGAGAGTATGGAGACACAGGAGGAGGGGGAATGGCTCCCCACTGGCAGAGGGCAGGGATGGATGGGATACTGGGCAGGAATTGTTCCCTGGGAGGGGGGGCAGGCCCTGGCACAGGGTGCCCAGAGCAGCTGTGGCTGCCCCTGGATCCCTGGCAGTGCCCAAGGCCAGGCTGGATGGGGCTTGGAGCAGCCTGGGATGGGGGAAGGTGTCCCTGCCATGGCAGAACTGAATGATCTTCATGGTCCCTTCCTACCCAAACCATTCCACAACTCTATGAGTTCAACAGCTTTGCCAAGTTTGAGATTTTTGGACTTATTTATGGAAAATTATCATCAACTACCGAATTAAAGTATCTGACACAGGTAAGAAAATGTGACTTCAGTGAAGACTAGCAGACCTTTGTTTATCTTTGTATCTACAGCAAATTCCAGCAGCAGTAATGTTTCATAACCAAAGATGTATATGTTACTTTAACATTCTCAGCAGAAAAATTTAGTTGCTGATCATTAAGGATTCCAGAACCTCGGGTGAGGCATGGGGTGTGTATGTTTCTCTTAAATGGTTTATTGGAATTATGAAACAAGTTATCATAAATTTTCTCATCCTCACGTGGTATTTTTAAGAACAGTCTCTGCTTCTAGATGATGCCATATTGCCAAGCAGCAAGTAAAACATTAAACAAAAATATTCATATTGTCTCATTAGTAACTTATATGTGCATGAGAGAGAATCTCTTTCATAACACGGATCTTATGAGCAAGGTCATTCCCAAATAGGGAGTCAGTCAGATGCAAACAACTTCCCAGAATCATGGAATTATTTGGGTTGGAAGGGACCTTACAGCCCTTCCAGTTCCTTCCACCATCCCAGGCTGCTCCAAGCTCCATCCAGCCTGGCCTTGGACACTGCCAGGGATCCAGGGGCAGCCACAGCTGCTCTGGGCACCCTGTGCCAGGGCCTGCCCACCCTCCCAGGGAATAATTCCTTCCCAAAATCCCATCCATCCCTGCCCTCTGGCAGTGAGAAGCCATTGCCCCTTGTCTTGTCCCTCCAGGCCTCTGTAAATGGTTTTCTCTTTATGTTTCTTTTCAGCTCCTTCAGGTACTGTAAGGCCACAGCTAGGTCACCTCAAAGCCTTCTCTTCTCCAGGCTGAACATTCCCCACTCCCTCAGTGTTTCCTCAGAGCAGAGGTGCTCCATCCCTCTAATCAACTTAGTGGCCTCCTCTGGACCCAAATAAGTTTTTTCCAAAAACTGGAAATGACGGGAAAAGCTGGAAAAGCCTTGGATCAAAGCCTGGTTACCTGCTGGTGCCCTGTGTATGACACCATCCCTACCCTGGAATTCTGTGGCCACTTCCCCAAGCACAGGCTGAGCTCAGAGCTGCTGGAAACAGCTCCTCCCAAGCACCACACTGTCTAAACAAAGGAAATTTGGAGCTGATGTTGTACCTGGTCTCTTTGCAAATAATGCCCTTAGACAGGAACATTTCCTCATTACATCCTGCCTGCAGCACCGCTCCCGTCAGGCCCTGGGCAATTCCAGAGGATTTATCTGCTGGACACTGGTCCAAGTCGGTCAGAGGTTAGAGACACTCAGCACCTACAGGACAACTGCAAACACCCTCTGAACACGAGGGAAAGCAGGAAAAAACTTCATTCCAAGAGCTGCTGCAAACACCTAAGAAAGGCTTCCTGGGGAGGTCTTCTGGAAACAGCACAATGAAAATTTAACTTCTACTCCATCTCTCAGGCACGTGCATCTGAGTCAAACAGCAAAGCTGCACATTTAAAAACTGAAAAGATCCCATTTCTGACTCAAACATCCCCAATTATCTAATTAACTTACAGAAGTTAATATCAGAAGTGGTTTTCATGCATTTCCTGTGCTCTGTGTCAATGTTTCATAGCATGTTTTATTCCAATTACGGACTTTACTTTTTTTTTATGAGGTGGGTTTTCTTGAGGGTTTTTTGTGGCTTTTAGCTTATTGTGCAGTTAAATGCAGTCCCTACAACCATTTTGTCCCTTCAAACATACAAATAATTGTTAATATCAGTAGTATTGTTTATCAGTTCGTTTTGCTTTCCATTTTCCCCCCTCTGTTTTGAAGGCCTTCCCATCAAGGCCTAAAAATTAGTAACACTGGAAGGAAATTAAGTTTTTATAAACAGAGCCAGCAGAATTTGGATGCCTTGGGGCTCTTTTCTGCACAGTCCCTCTGCCCCCATTGCAATGGCAGGACCTCTGGTTTATGGAATCATATACCCACAGGAGCTTTGGGAATTCCAGGCTGTGACAACATCCACACAAGCAGATTGGAGTTAACTTCAGCTGAAAGAAAAAAAAAAAACCACAAACCAAAAGGAAGCAAAGTGCTCTTTCATGAGCAGATGATCGAGATGTTACTTTTCCTTTGTTTGCATGTTCCCACACATGTTAAGCAGCAGGCAGAAGGAAAGATCCCATCACCAAGACTTTATTCAGCCAGTTCTTCTGGACTGTGCCAGTTTTGGAGATTTTATAAGTAATGGTATTTTGTGACAGCAACATGACTTCTAAATTTATCAAGTCAAGTTGAAGGCAACAGTTTTAGACGTGCAACAAGAGGAACAGTGAGTGCTATCAGTGAAATAAAGACTTGCAATATAATCATTATTTAGATGGTTTGCCAAGAATTCCCACAGTAAGTTACTGTAGCAAATACAAATGCAAAAAAATTATTTACAGGCAGTTGAGAGGGAGATTTTTATCCTGAGGGATGCTAGCTGAAGAAATATATCTAGAACACTTTGTTCCCCCACAAGGAAATTTCAGAACCATGAAAAAATACCAATCCCTCAAGCCATATATCTACTAGGCTTATTGCTCAAGGTTAAAATATTTGTGGGGGCAAATGAAAAAGAATTAATTTAGTAAAAACAATTTGGCTTGAAAGGGCAGTAAAGATTTCTGATGTAGTCCTATACAGATTAATGCCTTGCCAGAATCACCTCAGCAGCCAAATCTGTCCTGCTGCCTAAGACAGAAGCTGTGCCCAAACATGACCTCTGAGCAAAGAACGAGCTGTAATTCCACAGCACATCCTCAGTTTAGGCTTCTTTTCCAACTGCCACTTTGTATTTTCACAAATTATTACTTGGAAGCAAGCATCTACACTTTCAAACCTGCATGGCTCTTCTTTAAATTGAGTTCCAACAATTCCCTCCAAACCTATGGAAGAGCCATCACGATAATGCAAACTTATATAACAGAACCTGTTAAAATGTGTTAATGAGGCTATATTGACTAGCTGGCTTCTCTGCAAAAGCAACTCCCACTGGAAGTTAAAAATTTAAAGGCTAGGAATTTTTTTTTCTTTTTTTCTTTTCAAAGGACAGAAATGAGATTGAAAATTATCTAAAAATAGCTGAGAATTTTCAAGTGTCAGCTGTAACAGAAAGAGGAATGGCTGTCTCTCCTTACACAGCCAGGATGGATGGAGTGAGCCTATGAGAGAGCTTATACACAAACTGTAGATGGTAAGAAATAATTCTGATTTCCTCATTTTAATAATATTCCAGGACAACCTACAGCAAATTGAAATCCAGTGAAATTCTACTTTAAAAGTGGTGAGCGTAAATTCTTATATTCTTTGCCTGCCAGCAGAAGTGAAGTACATATTGTGAAATAACTGCAGAAAGAGTTTTAAACAATCCATTCAAATCATGCATCCTCCTCACGACAGAAGATGAATATAAATTACATGTCTTTGACTTTGTTTTGTCTTTTCCATCAATCTTTTCCCCAAAAAGCACCATGTCAAGGCTCTTATTTAAAGAAGGTGATCTCTCGCATTTAAACAGTTCCCTACCTTTTAAGATTTTCTGGTGTAAACAGGAGAAGGAAGCTCAGATTTGCAATTTGCTGGGTACCTGTGTAGATCATGCACCCAGATTTGGGGTGGCCAAAGACAGAAATACAGGTCAAAGACCCTGCAGATGATGATCACAGAATGCAGCAGAAGCCACAGTGTCCCTCCAGTATCACAGAACCTGAGGTTTCAGCCCTCACCTTTCCCACATTCTGGAATGAAGCTCCACTGTGGCAGTGCTCACCTGAGCTCCTGCAGGATGTAAATGTTTTAATGTCTGTTCAAACTGTTCCTCCACTCCACAGGGTTCATACAGGGCTCAAACAGGCAGAGCTGCAACACTTGACAAGCAGACCCTCAGTACTGCCTTGACTTATTTATTAATTAGTGTCAGGACATGAGAAACTGAAACCACATTGTTAAACAAAGTGTATGGTCAGGGCCAGGCTCCATCCCCTTCCAAGTGAAGTACCTCACATGAATTCTAACTATGCTTAAAAATTATCTTTCATTGTGTCCAGTTGAATTAGCCTGTAAAGTTATCAAAACTCAAAGCCTCAAATGTCAACATCCAAGTTGCCCTTAAATAATAAAAGGAGCTGAAGTGTGAATATTTTTAATGGAGAGATTTTTCCACTTGGTTTTGCACAAATAAAACTATGAGCAACTCAAAAAATCTTCCTCAAAATTTGGAGAAATTGTGACATTCCTGGCCAGGTCTGGTAGCAATCTGAGCAGTACCTGCACACAGACTCAGGTTTACTTAGAGAAAAAGTTATGTCATTTTATCAAGTCATATTTGGAAAGGTCAGTAATCACTAGATTTTCCTAGCAAGTTCTTTCTTTTGTTTATAGCTATGACAGACATCTTCACAGAGTGAAGACTTGACAAGAACCAGATTGAGCAACTATATTCACTATTTACCTCCTTTTCTTTATGCTATTACATGGTAAAATTACAGATCATGTCAAAATGTTAAATCAATGTAGAATTTGCTTCTCCCTGGCAAAGGCCTTTGTGCAAATTACCTCTAATTATTATTCTTTATCTGTCACTGAACACTTTCCATTTTTGAAATACAGGGATGAAGTGAACCTGTGTATATTTTATTTTCAGTATCACACATAAGATCATGAAACACTACCTCAACAAACAGACTAGATTATGTAAAACTGATAAATTGACTGGTCACTACAATTTACTGTCATGGTCAGCACCCAAAATTCTCTTTGTGGGAAACTGGAAATGCATACATATGCTTACTTAATTACCACTTTTTTTTAAAAAAATGGACATGTGTTCTGTCTATTTTCGCCTGATCATCAGATCAGTATAAGAACACATGAAATCCAGAATCACAGCGTGTCACATGCCAGTTCATTAAATATAAAAAGCCTGTACCTAAGACCTGCATTTATGGAACATGATGAAACAGAAGTTGAACAGAAAGACCTGCACAGCAGCTGGCAAGACACAAAACAAGCACCTTAACCTCCCTTATTGATCCCAAATCCCTCACTTAAAGACTGAAGCTGCCCTTGGCCCCACAGCAAAGCTGAATCTGCAGAGCTCTCTGCAGAGCCATCCTGCTGGCACCAGCACAAGCCTTCTAGATTTACACTGTGCCCAGCAGGCTGGGCTCCAAAAGCCAAGGAAAACTTTCATCTGATCTTCCATCTACCTCTGAACTTCCCCAAGCACATGGCAGCTCCAGGTCCTCTGTGCACAGAGGTAAAGGACAGGGAGGGAGGGAGGCAGGGCAGACTCCAGCGCAGTCAGGGTGGGATCCTGCTCTCCCTGATCAGCCACAGAGAGGAGGGAGGGAAAAAAAATTCAAGGATTTATCTCTTCATAACCTGATCCAAGATCTCTGTCCAAATGTGAGGCAGCAGTGGAGTATCAAGTCACCAAGCAGAGCTGCATCCCCTGTGCCATGGGAAAAGCCTCCCCTGGGTCACAGGGCCACCCTGTGAAGAGCCAGGCTATTCATGGAATAAAAGGTTTCACCATTGAGCAAAATGGTGACCTTCATAACCAATTTACTTATTACTAAAGACATTTTAAATTATCAGCAGATATTAAACAGAGAGAACAGTGCAAGCAGCACATCAGCTGGAGATCTTTGATAAGCTTTATCAGGAACAGCCACTGCTGGCCACAGGTGACCTGGTGGGGTTCCTGCAGTAAGTGCTGTGAAAGCCAACCCTCCCTGTGCCACCAGCCCGGGCTCAGCCAGGTGACAAAGAGCACAAGAATCCCTCAGCATTTTCCCCACGATGACATAAGGGACACAACCAGAGAGAAGAGCATGGCTGTATTGTCAAGAGCTTCTAACAGGAATGCAGCAATAAAGCCACTCCTTAAGGCAAACTTAACAAGATGTCTGGCTGCAGAAAGCTTGGGAATTATTTTGGGTATCAGGGCACACAGAGAGGCCCCAAATGAAATCATGGTTCTGCTGTGCTATGCCCTGTAAACACAGAGAAAGCATTCTTGCCCCAACACGCTTACGTATTTTGAGCACTCAAAAAACAAGATGCCGGTGACCCTGGTATTTCTGGAAGAGTTGCTGCCTGGTAAATAGCAATATTATGACCTCCCAAGTAACAAGAAAGAGAAATGCAAACAACCAAGAAGAACAGAGCAAAACAAAAATATTTCCATAAGCAGAACATTTTATATCCCAAGAGATCTCTGCCTCCAGAGCTCAAAAGGGACACATTAACCTGTGTTCTGTAACTCTCAGTATCTCATAATCTTCAATACATTTATTTGCTAGGAAGCTCTGCAAGAAAACAGAGAAAGTGAATTGTCTCAAATCCTACAGGAAAATTATTATGGAAGATATAATTGAACTGATGGCTGGGGTTTATGTGCAGACTTCAAAAATTCACTGCAACACTGCTCTCCTGCACTCCCTTTGCATCCAAGGAGATCAGGTACTGTGAAAACAGGGGTCTAAGGAATCTTAAAACATAGAGCAGTCAAAAATAGGCAAAAATATTGCAAGGCATCCCTGGCAAGCTCTCCTTGTTGCTTTCTTTTAGACACCAGCTCTTTAACTCCGAAGTCAGAAACAGTAGTGAACATACCAGGACCCCACTGCTTGCACCAAGGAGCCAAGAAAGCAAAGGAGGAAGAGAAGATATCCCCATCCTAAGATTCCAGTGAACCACAAAACAGAAAGAAATGTAGTTTTGCCCCATCTCCAAAAAACAGGAAGAGCAGCAGCAGGACAACTTGGGGTGCCTGAACCTGACTATTTCAAACGTAGAGGGGAGCAGGGTTTTGAGGCAGTTTGCCCAAGGACTCCTCCACGCCCTGCTCGGTGAGCACTGGAGAGCTGTACCTGGATTCCTTCAGGTGAAGGGAGCCAGGACTGGCTCCAGGAGCCACAGAGGTGCTTCTGTTCCAGAGCTGCTCCAGCAGCAGTGTCAGGTGGGAGTCCTGAAGTGAGTGAACGTGGACACCGTGTGCTCAGCACCTCCTACTTTGCTCTTTGAAGAGTTTATTTGCTCCTGTGGACTCAGCTCAAAGATAGCTGCAGCTCAGACAATTAAGAGATAATATACTAGACATACAGCATAAAAAATAGCATATAATTAAGATATCAAAGGTTGAAAGGAAGCTGAGAATTGAAGTACTGGTAGGGAAACAAAGCTTGTGTCTGTTATCTGTGCAGCACTTCTATGAAGAGAGTATGGGGCATGACATAATTAAATAATCACTACAAACTTCCTCTTCTCTATCGCTACTATCAAGGAATTCTCAGGGAAAATAGTAAAGCAAAGCTTCCTAACAGCACCTCCATTCACAGAACTAAGCAGGTGCTTGGCAGAGATCAATTAATTAAGAGGTGAAATCTCAGCTTCCCTTATTAAATCTCAGAGCTGCTCCCTAACAAAGCCCTCCCCTGCAGCAGATCCTGCACACCAGCCCGTGGCACTGCTATTTGATGGCTTTTATCATCGGCTTTGATGTATTTTTTCCCCTGATGGCATTTACCTATCAGCTGGATAATCTGTCTGCAGAACAAAGTTGTGAGGGAACAGGAAAAAAGGGGCAGCTCTGAAGCACCCACTAACTACCACATCCCCTGAGGGTCTGTGCAGGGAGGGAACAGAGGAAATGTGCTCCAAACCTGTGGCTAAGGGCAGTCATGGCAAAGGCTCGGCTTAGAGTACACCCAGCCTCTGATTCCTGTAACTGCCTAAGACACTGGTAAGAAATGGCAGCTGATTACAGTTCTACAAAAAAAATACAGAAGGGAAATGGGGAAAAAGCAAAGCCCAACCCATATTCCTCGTTAAAGTAATTCTTACCACACACTCCAGCTACATTTCAGGGTAAAAAGAAACCATTAAGTGTCAGTTCACAAAGCAAATCTGATCTTATCTAGACTGCATATCAGTTTGTCCATCTGTAGTACCCTGGCTGAAGCAGGAGCTACGAAAGACACTCAGAGCTGCAAAATCCAGACCTCTGTACTGAGGAGACAGAGCAGCCTGTGCCCTCTCATGGTAAATGCAACCAAGGACAGAACAGAAGTCTGAGAAAGACCATGAAAAACCCACTGCTGGCATGGGATATAGCTGCTCTACACGGTGCTCTTGTGATCTCCCAGAAAATATAAACAAATAAATAAGAGTACTTAGGAGCAGCACCACCAGTCTCCACAACTAAGTTCATGTCAGTTTGGAATTAATATTGAGAACAGTTATAAATGCAACAAAAATACTGAATTTTATTTGTTGCTACAATAGCCTTCACACTGCATTTGGCTGTAAAGGTACGTGGAAGAGGGAAATACCACAGGGATGTTTCTCTACAAGCTGTTCAATTTATTTCCATTACAACAGCAAAATTCATCTCGGAGTGACAACGAGGTTACGTCTGATGCTGCTTTCTTGAAAGCACACTCGCACTGAAATACATCAGTGTCAACACTTTTCAAAGAAATTAACTGAACTTGTATTTTTAGAAGCTAAACAGAAAGCCAAAGCCCGGGGACACACATCTGCTCCAGCCCTGTGTCTCGCAGGCAGCAATGTCACTGCCGTGTCGTGGCTCGCCGTGAGGCTCCCGCTGCAGCCCCGCATGCCGACAGCTCGCTCACCAAAAATAAGTTTTTGTGTCACATCAAAACAAGCACCTGCCAGGGGCAAGTGGCTGCCACTGCCACCACTGCCCTGCAGTGCTCTCCCCACGTCCTTACTCACTGACCTTTCCACCACCACCCCGGCCTCCTTTTGTGTTTGTTGCCACAAATACCTCCTTCCTCATCACAATGCCAGTTGATGACTCCTTCGGGTTCTTCCACTCAGTTTTCCAGTTTACTTCATCAAAATGGTACTTTTATAAGCAGAAGGAGTAAGCTCACAGAGCCTAACAGGGTTTGTTACGTATTCCACTCCCATTTCGATCCATCAGCTCCCCACCTCGGACTACAGCGCTGCAGACAACAATCTCTCAGTGAGACAAAGGCACGGCACCAAGAGACACAGCTTTGACAAAAGAGACAATTAAATCCTCAGCCGTGCAATCCCCCTGCATGCACCTCTAAGTGCTGCTAGAAAGCAGCCAAGAGTTTCACTTCAAAATGAACACTGTAAAAAAATGAAAATCAGACTCTTAACCAAGGGGCACTGAAGGATCTCTCATTTCTTCTCCAAAAGGCAAATTTGCCGTTTCATCCCCAGATCCTTCGAGCTGCAGAAATGAGAGCATCTGCCAGCTCACTGAGCCACCTGAGTAACTTTTTCCAGCCTAACTCCAAACTGCAACAACTTGCCATATCAAACTGCCAAATCTACAGTGCTCACTTCTTTCTGTGAATCCAGCTGTCATTTTTCCCAAATGCCTTCGCAGTCCCAACTCTCCCGATGCCAAAAAAACCTTTTCACAGATACACATAATTTTGCAAAACACATATGCTCTCTGTATGGCACATGAAGTCAATTAACAAGTTTACTTACTGAATTAAAGGATGACACACAACAGTAAAACAAAAACCTCTTGCAGACAGCAAACACATGAACCTTCTCCCTCCTACAAGGCAACACTCTCAGAAGAAGCGCTGAGTTTTAAAGCCTATTTTGAGTACCGCAGATGATCTTTCACGCTTATCTCAGTGGCATCCTTTATCCTGTAATTGCCCTGGGTGTCTGTGATCATCAGCACACTGAGTTAATTGTAAAACACGGTCAGCAAGCACAAAGCAGGCACTGGGGCAACTCTGTTCCCTCACAAAAGAGAAACAAGCACAAAATAAAAGCACGTACCTTTTAACTGGTCGGCCACCACGCTCTGACCGACGCGCTCAACCACCTTTCCATCCTCCATTTCATAACGATCATCCAAATACTTGGCAGTGGCTTCCGAAATATGGACCTTCCCAGCCACCCCGAGCTGCTCCATCAGATTGGCCAAATTGACATCGTTGGACCACACATCGAACTTGAACCTCCTCATTCCCAAAATGCCACACAGCACCGTCCCGGTGTGAACACCCACTCTCATGTTCACCATCTCTTTCTTCTCCTGGCAGAACTGTTCGATGGCTTTGATCATCCCCAAGCCCATCTCGATGCAGCAGTAGGCGTGATCCGCCCGGGGCTCGGGGCAGCCGGCCACGCAGTAGTAACAGTCTCCCAAAGTGCTGATCTTCTCACATTTAGTGTCCTCGCACAGACGGTCAAAGCGTCCAAAGAGGTCGTTCAGCAGTCCCACCAGGGCATGGGCTGATTTGTTGGCGCTCATTTTAGTGAAGCCAACAATATCTGCGAACAAAATGCTCACTTGCTCTATCTGCTGCATTTTAAAAGGACGGAATATTATGGGGGTTTTCTGTATGGAGGGCTTCTTCTTCCTGTTTTTGGGGCTTGAGGTGGAATGACGTTTGATGGAGTTTTCACTTTCATCATCCCCCTGCTTCATTAAGTCATCGGCTATTATTCTTGGCATAACAGAATGAATCATCCTCTCTTTCAGGGCTTTTTCCACTTCCAAGTCTTTTCCATGCATGATGGATTGCCCCACTTTCAGGAATGTGCTTCTTGATCTGACTTCGGACATGATAAATAAATGAATACCGATGGCGTGGATGCAGATGTGCAGGAAGGCTTTACTCAACAGCTCCCAGTGAACCGCACCGGCTCCCAGAGGTGTGAAACAGTTCTCGTCACGGAAGTGATAACCAAAGGTCTCGAAGAGGACCGAGTACGCCAGTCCCAGGAACAAGCTTAAATACAGGGGTAAGTGCATCACTGTGTAAAGCAACAAGAGCACTTCAATACACATAGAAAAACTGCCCACTTGAGAAAGACAAGTGTCCGTGGGATCTGCCCGCGGAGTCCGGTTGGACATGTCACCACTTCCTGAGACAGGCTTCAGAGCCTGGAACTGCGGAGCGAGGGTCAGGGCAAACACCAGGAGCGTGAGGATCAGCGAGGTCCATACGTAATGGCGGGCATAAGTCTTAGTGAAAGTGAACACAAAAAAAGCTACACATACCAGGAGGAAGCACAGAGCCGGCACCATGAAAACAATCTGTTTCTCTCTCATGTGTACGCCGAAGTAGATGCCCCAGAGCAGACAGGCCACGCCGATGTAGAAGAGGGCATAGCGAAACCTGCGCTGGGTCTGCGGGAAGCATCTCTCCATGCAAGCCTCCTCCAGGTTGTTGGAATCGAACTTGGGGTTCCACCACTTGGAAGAGGCCCTCTCGAAGAGCTGCGGCAGCTTCTTCTGCCGGCGGAGGCCGGAGCCACTGCCGCCCACTCCGCCGGCTCGGCGAGTGCCCCCTGACTCCCCCGAGCTGCAGCTGGAGGAGATGCTGTACTTGCAGTGCTTGGAAGAGGTGCAGCCCTGGTGCTGCTTGGGGTTGATTTTCACCGTCACGCTGTTGCTGTCCCCGCTGGAGTCGCAGCTCACCTCGGTGCTGTGGTGATGCAGCAGCTGCTGGTGCGGTGGGGAAGCCATGTTGTCAATTCCTCCTCAAGAGCCCGCGCCGGACTTGGGTCTCTGGGGTTGCCGAAGCCACCGGGCGCCTCGCAGAGTCGCCTCTAGTCTCCTCCGGTCCCCGCCGCGTAGGGGCGGCCGGGCAGCGCCGCGGCGATCGGCCGCTCGCCGGGCTCCGCACACAGAGCGCCGGGGCAGCCCCGCATAGTCCCCTCGCCT
>VXBR01010627.1:411145-431442 GCA_013400215.1 Cisticola juncidis
TCCCGCTCGGTGCGAGGGGCGCGGGCAGCGGCGGGGACGGTCCCCTCAGAGAGGAATGGGCGTCAGGCCGGTGGTGCTCTCCGTGAGGCACGGACGGGACAGCGAGGATGGCGGGAGCCGGGCGGCCCCTCAGCGGGGACAGTCCTCGGGCCGGGTGCCGGGGTTCCCGGGCTGCCCCCGCCACCGCCCTCCCCACCGGCTGACATTTGCCATGCGCAGACAACGCGCACTTCACCGAACAATTCAGCCCGAGCCCCGCTGCAAACTCGCTGGGTTATTTTTCTCCTCGTTCTCCGCTTGTTTATGGCTGACGCTATCTCGCCTGCACCGCTCCCTCGGTTTCATTATCTCTTCTCGCAGATGGACCGTGGCTTTCCTTCTTCACAGGGCTTCTCTCTGCTGGTGCTATAGCTCCCTCTCTTCTCCCAGCTCTGCATCCCTCACCCTGGCTCACAGGTGATGTTCCCAAATCGATCCCCCCTCATCCCCCTCAGCCCCTCAGCTCCAGCCCCAGTTCTCCCTGCTGTGGCTTCTCCTTCCCTGAATTTCATTTACTTTTTTCCAGGCGAGCCTTCCCCAGCGAAGCACTCCATCCGTCCTTTGTCCTTCAGTCTCTTCTCATCTAGAGCCTGCACTGTCTCGTAAAATAAAGCCAATGGCATTAATGTAATAATAGGAATTTTGTGGCCAGGGGGACCAGGGCAGTGAGGGACCAGGGCAGTGATCATCCCCTGTGCTGGGGCGCCTCCAATCCCGGGGTAAAGATAAAAAATCCCCCCGGACAAGACGGTGGGGCTGGAGAGTGTCCTGGGAAGGGTCTGGAGCACCAGGAGCAGCTGAGGGAGCTGGAAAGGGGCTCAGCCTGGAGAAAAGGAGGCTCAGGGGGGCCCTTGTGGCTCTGCACAACTCCTGACAGGAGGGGACAGCCAGGGGGGGTCGGGCTCTGCTCCCAGGGAACAGGGACAGGACAAGGGGAAACAGCCTCAAGTTGTGCCAAGACACCTTCAGATCAGATACTGGGATTTTTTTTTTCACTGGAAAGGTGGTCAGATGCTGACACAATGTGCCCACAGCAGTGGTGGAGTCACCATCCCTGGAAATGTTCAATAAACAAGAGGACCTGGTGCTTCCCAATATGGTTTAGTGTGCATGGTACTATTGGGTCGAAGGTTGGACTCAATGGCCTTGGAGGTCTTTTCCAGCCATAATGATCTGTGACTCTCTATAGTATTTTTCAAAAATGGTAATATAAAATCCATGACCACACAGTCGCTGAAACTAAAACCTGCCCTATTTTCCATTTCCTTTGTAAAGATGTCCTGTAACCATGCTGTAACATATGTTTCTGGTATTATTATTTAGAAGAAATGTGTATTTCCTGACATGCTCAAATATCAAAATAATCTCTAAAAATTCCAATCAATAGCAATAATTGTTCCTGTTTTGCTGTGACATAGTTGTCTCTTGAATTCCAGCTAATGGCTCAGCTGATCAATATTTTATAGCGAGTGCTGCTTACCATGCAGCTCTTACATAAACACTGTTGGGAAGAGAGAAATCCCTGAGCTGACAGAGCAGAAAGGGAGGATGGCCTACTGGGCTTGGCTATTAATTGATAAAATTACTGAAAACGTCTTTCCAACCTTTTAATTGATTCATCTAAATACACTTTAAGTTACATTTTTTACTTCATACAGGATGATGAATTTATTTAATCTTCAGGATTAAAGAAGTGCAACAGCTTCCAAGGATTCAGAGGCATGGTGGGAAAAGGAAAAAGGTTTTTTACCTCATTGGCAGAGAATTTAACATAAAACTACCTGTGTTTGTAATTTTTTTTAATGCAAACCTGTAAGATTTATGTTGAGTGGTTTGAACTTAGATATTTAAGAGGTTCTGAAATTCCAGCATAAGTTTTTTGTCTTGTTCCCCTGCACTCTATAAAGTAGGACTTTGTATGTTCTTAGAATAAACAGAATCACATCAAAGATACTGGCTACATCACAAGTTTTCACTGAGTGACCCACATGATGCCAAATTTTGTCTGGCTGCTGGTCTGAGACAGCTTTTGATCTCTGCTAATAAAATAGTTCCTCTTTCCCAGCTTTTGTTTAATCATTTGAGGGGGGAGATGGGATGGAAGGAGACATCTGACTTGTCAGACCCTCCTTAGGTCAGCTTCACATGGGGATGTCAAGGCTGTGCAGAATCCCAAGGAGCTCCCATTAGACTTTAGACCTGTAGACTCCCATTCTGCTCCTCCACTTGATTTTTTGGGTTGAACCGTTGCCCAACTCACCACCCAGCCATTCCCCACCTTCCCCTGTTGTTATCCAGTTCCAAGGAAACACCCTGCATGTGCAGTCAAGGAGCAGTTCTGTTCACTTTCATTAGCTCTTTTCTGGCTGGGACAGACCTCGTGCTGTCTCCTGAAACACTGAATTTTTAATTTCACTTTGCTTTTATTGTGTAAATTTTTCTCTGTTGAATTCAAGCAGCAGATTAAGTACATGAAGCAGAAAACCACAAACGCCAGTGATGCTTGGATTCCTTTTAAGTGTGACTGAGATTTGTATTAGAGAGCAAGAAGTGGTTTGAGGTTGTATCTGTTATTTTCTCATCACCACCACGTTCTGATTGGTTTTTATCCAGGATGGGTGTCCCTGAGTGGGTCATGTTTGTGACATCCTTTAAGGAAGATGCTTCCTCTTGATCACTCTCTTAGTGACCACAATGAGCCGTGCTGGCAGAGCTGGGAGCCTTCAGCAGTCTGGATTTTGAGTCCTGGGTTCATTCTGGGTTCTCCCTGTGGAGAACTCTGACCACGCTTCCAAACTACTCTGTGACTGGGTTCCTTTCTCAGAGACCAAGTTAGAGGAAATATTTCACACAGCAATAGCTGGGCAAATGCAAATCCTCCTTTCAGAGTTCTTTCAACTTCAAGCCACTAAATACACACATTTAGCCTATGGAACTGAATTTATTTCCCCTCTCAGAGGAGCGAGCTTTGTGAGCTGTAATGATGATCTGTTGTTTGATGCTCACAATATTGTATTTCTCTGCTTATCTGATGGAGCCACACAGAGCTATTTGGGGGTTCTGAAATGTGACAGCCCACATGATGCTTTTTTAGACCTCACAAACCTCCCCCATCAGGCAGGAGAGGATGACATGGGAAGGGCTGGCTGGAACTACGGCGTGCCTCAGTGCCAGCAGGGCTGCTGGGGCTGGGGAGGAGGAATGCTCCTTGGAGGTTTGCAGCTTTTGTTGTGTGCTGTCAAAGGAAGAACTTGCAGCCTGGAAGAACTGGAATCACGGATGCCATGGATGGGGACTGTGGGGATCATTGATTCTGTGTGGAAACAGCACAAAGATGAAGGCAAATTGTTAAAACCTGTTTGGACCATCCACAGACAGAAGGGGGCTCAAGGGAGACAGCTCAGGTGACCCATTTCATGCTATCTTGCCTTAATAAACAGAAAAATCTCACTTTCTGACAAACTTCTGTATCTTCATCCTTGCAATAAATCCAGAGCATTTATTGCAAGCTTTGTTTTGAACCCTGGAATCCTCCAGGTGAAAGAACTCACATAAGAAAACCCAAACTCAACAAATCTTCTGGCTTCTGTTCACAGATGAACAGGTAAGCATTGGCAAATATTGTGAAAGACTGTTACTCCTCCGTGGTTTTAAAAATCATGAAGTATCACAATGTTTATTTCATTTTTCCAGAGCAGAAGAGCACAAGGGTTACCTTTGACAGCTGTTGCATATGAACCCACGGAAGATGAGTAAATGGGTGGAGCATTCTCACTTCCTTGCAGTGGCCAGGTTGGTTTTGTGTTGTCTATTTTCATCCTTCTGAAGGTGCTGTTCAATTTATTCATATCACTGAGAGGATTTCATGTCCCAGATGAGATGCACAGATTAAATAAGCAAGTAAGCACTAGAAATTCTTTTTGTATGACTCAAGAGGAAGGATAAATCCCATTCCAGATGAGTGGGAATGTCTGGCTCCCCTGGGATCAGGATTTTACTTGCAGGCTTTATGGCTGTCTCATTGGAGTGATCTTTTTGCCAAAAGCAATGCAGAATATTCCTCTTGTGTGACAAAATGTCTGCCACCAGGAGGTGGCTTCACTCAAATACACATTTCTTTAAGATGAAGACAAACTTAAATTTATTGCTCATTACATTCATAACCAGAAGTTCTCCTGGCTTGCCAAACTGCTGAATCAGCTTGGGTACCTCACCCTTGAGTCAGCACAGCCCAAAATAGAAACTTGCTCCATTTCCGAAGGAGGAAGTGCCACTGTTGTCTGCACAGGCAGCCACATCTGACAGGCTTTTATAGCTACAAACAGTGCAGGGACTTGCATGGCACTCTGCTGCTTAAAAAAAAAAGGAAGTAAAAAGGCACTTTCTTATTCAAAATAGGAGTGTTAGGGTTGCTGTAGTGGGACTGTGTGGATGTGGAAGTCCCAAGGAATAACAGCAAGAGAAGGACTTTACAAGTGACAGTCACTGATGTCACCTAGCCTAGCCCAGCATCAATCTCCTGCTCCACCTGCTTGCATTTTCTCAGGACATACAAATGAGGGAGACAAGGGACAGGCTATAACCAAACTGAAGCAAAGTCTTTAACCATCAGGGAATAATGGCAAGAAAACCTGGTAGAAGCTCTAAAACACTGACTGCAGATCAGCCACCAGCATTCCCAAGGTAGAGCTGAGTCAGTCCTGCTGCCATGAGGTAACTCTGCTTTATAGCACAGCACAAAACACCAAAAACCCGGGGAAATGACCAAGAGGGGCAGTCTAACAGTGGGAAGTGACACTAAAGTCATCAGCAGGACTTCATGAGTAGGTGGAAGACAGTGAAAAGGCACATAAAAATAGTCCTATGTGATACAAATGAGGGAGGATTTTCTGTGGCTCCAGGTCAGGACAAGAAGTAGCAGAATGAGAATGTGAATTCACTCAATCTGCCCCTCTCAAGCTCTGCAGTTTTTTCTCTTGCAAAGGAGCATCTGTGATTTTTGGCATCCTACAAGAGGACCCCCATTGCCAGGCAGCACTGGGGTGCCCCCTTCCCAAGGGTGCTCCTGGTTTTCCTTTGCTGCATGCTGCAGGATGGTGTCATGTTCTTCCTGGTCCCAGCAAACTACTGTTTCTGCTGCTTCCATTAAACATGACTGAACTGGCTCCATTTTTCACAAGGAAAGGCCATTCCAAGGGGCAGAAGAGCAGACAAAAATCAGTAACTGCTTTCAAACCATGGGCACACGAGATGTGATCCTTGGCACAGGATTTTTTTTCAGTACTATGGAGAAAACTGAAGATATTTGAAAAATTTGTCATTTCTGCAACGGGTATAAAGGTTACAACACACAATTTTACCATTTTTTGATTTTTGCAACGATGCGGTTGCAAATCAAAACATGTTTTACATTTAGTGTTTTGGATTATTCAGTTGAAAAGAGGTGAGGGTGAGGATTTACAGGTGTAATTACAGGATTATGCAGTCCCCTCGTGCACACACTGCGTGTTTGGGAGGAATACCTGCTGCAAATCCGCAGAAAACCCCAGCTGAGGAAATGCATGTGCCACAAGCAATTACACAACGTAAAACTTTGTAAAATATTTGCTATGTGTGCACCAGGCTGTTTTTAAATTTAGATTTCTGGGAAGAAGAGAATTGCTGGGGCATTTCGGTGACCTGATCCCCCGTCTTGGTTGATCCGCATGGAAAGGTGACCCCGAGGCGGCTGAGCTGGGAATGGATCTGGTGAGAGCCAAGCAGAGTGTTCCCAACTGCATCCCTGAATAGACTCACTTGCTCTTTCCCTGGCTCTATTTTAGCCACAAATCTGTTATTCTGCCCTGTGGGTGCCAATGTTTTTTAAAAAATAACCAAACTCAATAATATTGGATTTCTGGTGGTCTATTTTTCCCCCCAAAAGGGTTGAAATGAACATTCTTCTCGCCTATACCTAAGACTTCCCCTGTGTGGCTGCAACTCTGGTGACATCCAGAACAATACATGACCCTCACTCCTTCAGGGAACTGATATATCGCAGCAACTTAGCAATGATGTGGCAGGTATGAAGTGGAAGGCATTGAGAAACTATTATATTGGGTTTTAGTTTGTATTTAAGACAATTTCTACACACTTTTGTATAGAAAATAGCTTGTAGCTTGTTCACAAGCTTAGAAAAAGTTCACTTCAGTCTACAAACACAAGAACCTGTCATTACTTCGATTTATTGTTGTGGTGGTAGGACTGAGACTTGAATGAAACAAGAAAAATTCATACAGGGCAATTTATAGAACCGAACAATCATGGATTGATTTGGGTTAGAAGGGACTTTAAAAATCATCTCATTCCAACCCCCTGCTATGGCAGGGACACCTTCCACTAGACCAGGCTGAATGTGAAAGCAAACACCTTCCAAAAACTCATGTTTACAACTGAACATGAATGCACATTTGTCCCACGTGCCTTGTTCTGTTTTCAGAGGAAACAAATTGGGAAGAAAATGTTGCTGAGAACACTAAAACATAACACTTTGGCAGAGGTGGTTATCACATCCTCCAGGCATTTTTACCTGTGGTGCTGCCCTGACAATTGCAGTGTATTGTGGAAATAAAATGTGGAGTCACTCAGGACTGGGTCCTGCTGGTTGTGGATAAGGCAAGTCCATAAATACCCTTTGACAGAGGTGAGGGAATGCTTGCTGTCACAGGGGAAGGGGAATGGTAGTTCTGAGAACTGAAAACACAGCAAATGTTTGTTAAGAGAGGGAGCTGGGGAGCAGGACAAGGTGGCACATAGAACACAGTGAAAGGTCACAGAGGGAAAAATGCTAAAATCCAGAATTTATTGGCTAAGTGTTACCAGGATTTAGGAATGGGCCCCTAATCCTTTTATAAACCAGGAATCTCCTGGAGTTGGGTGAATGGGAGAACCATCTGGATGGAGTCACCATCAATAAGCAAAAATCACACCCTGTGCTTGGTGGCACAGGTTAAACTCAGAGGAACAGGCAGGGAAAATACCATGCCAGGCTTTCCAGCAACTTCCACCAAAGGTTTCCTCCAGACTGCAGCTTCCAGAAGCTCTGAAGGATTTGTACCTGTGAGAACTGCTCAGATGTTGCTTGGTAGAGTCAGAGAGATGAGTTATTCAACAAAGGGACCTTGGTACAGACCGGGCTGATACGTGTGATCTCATGCCCAAAACTGTCCCACATCTTGTCTATTTATTTGGGAAATTAATTTCTAGAACACTTGGAAAACAAAAGCAGGAGTTGAAATTGCCTCTCAATATTTCTTCAGTCCAAACAAAAAAACAACCAAACAAGCCCATTGTGTGACTAACGTGTTCAGTCAAAACATCTCAGTTATTAATGTTAAATTCCTGGGTAGCTGGGTAGCCTGTTCCTCAGTAAGTTACAAAGCTGAAGCCTGGCTGAAAATATTAAAGAAAGTCCCTCATCTTCAGCTGAGGGACTTTCCACACTCCTGCAGTGATTTTGGGAGGCAGAGATGTGGCCAGAGAAAGAGAAAAGGCTCCAGCCATGCACCAGGGAAGTGGGGGCTGAGAAGCAGATTATGCTAAGTGGCTTTTTCCTGTCTGCTCATTTATCCTCTTTTACCATCCATGTTTCCATTCCTTCCTCAGCTTTGTCTCTTAAAAAACAGGGAAAATATTCTATTCCCCTTTCACAGTTATAACATATTCATTGTTTCATTCTATTATAACTCGAATAACTATTGCCATGTTTAATTTTTTTTAATTTGGACCATTTAAGCCCTTGATGAAGAATATGCCCTTCGTCTGGATCTCTTGCTTCCTTTTCCTATTGCATTCAGTTCACAGTCAAGTCCCATGGACTGCTTTAGAGACACTTTGGAGGTGTGTGGAGTTTTACCTGATTTTTCCTCCTGCCCTGTCTCACCCCTCCAGCTGCGCTGCTCAGACCAGCAGGCACCAAGTCCATCACTTTGCTACAGCCTCAAACTCCTTCCTCCAAGCCAGAAATGTGGGCAGGGCTCTTGGAGAGATTCTCACCTTCCTGACCTCAGCCTGAGTGCAAACCTCAGCCTGAGTGCAAACCAGCCCACAGCCCACCTCTGTCCCCAGATGAGCAGTTGTGCTTCTTTAACCACAGAAACTTCAGCAGCACAAGTCACTGCCTTCATTTTTCCCCAAAAAGGCAACACAGCAGTGACAGCTTAGTAAGAGGATGTTTCTTTCTCCAACAGAACAGAGCTTCAGGTGGTCACTGCCTGGAGCCCACCACCTCTGCACTGCTCAGTGCCCTAGGAGAGGATGCAGATGTAAAATTTTTGGGCTGAGGTCTTATTTAAATTGTATATTAGGCTGAAAAATGAGCACACAGGAATGAAGGATGCTCCCAGCTCCTGTGGGGCTGACAGCAGGGATGGTCTGGGCTGCTCCATCCTCCTCCTGCATCTCGAGGCAAAGATGTGGCAAACACCATGGACTGAAAGAAGTCCCTTTTATAAGCCTCAAATCTTACAGAAAATAAAGAGATACAGGGCTGAAGAAACCTCTTAGGCTGGAAATGTATTCAGTGTTTCTGCAGAACAGGGAGAGCACAAAGTTTCACTTGCCAAAAGCAGCCAAATCTACTGGACTGTGGGGTTGGAAGACTTTTTTGTCTAGCAAGTAATAACTGTCTTTAATTAGCTTTGTTTACATGATAGATGTCAGTGTCAAGCTCTCTTAGTGAAAAGGGCAGAATGTCCTTAGTGGGAAATGTAATTTTTGAAGCCTGACAGCATAAAACCAGCAGGAAGGTTTGTGCTCAGACTGCTGGGGAGAAAAATCACCTTTGGCTCAACAAAACAGGAAAGATTTCCAGCCCACAGCAGAAGTTTTTCAAGAAACTAATGAAAATGGAGGATTATAGTTTGAACTGTTTTGCAATCGCTGGCCTCGATCCTGCAGACACTTTTCACACACACTCAACTTTATATCTGTGGTTGGTTTTGCTGACCCTCATGGGATTATTGACACCTGGAGATACAAATGAAGGCCAGACTGTTTACAGAGCAGAGTTTAAACTATAGCATTTTAATCAGAAAAATGACATTATATCAAGGTCTGCATAATCGGCTCATTGGGATCCTTCATGTTGGAAAGAAACCCTGAGAAATTCAGGAATTAAGATTCATGAAGTGGTCTCAGATCTGCTCCCTTGTGTGAATAGGACCTTTTGTTATGCTGGATCACAGCACCAGGCCACAAAACTTATTCAGCAAATATTAAAAAAAACCCATCTTCATAAAAATTGGATCTATGGGTCACATGCAAATACTGTCTGCACTTCTTTCCTCTCTAAAAAAAGTATGTTTGGCCACTACCTGAGACTGAAAGGTTTCCCCTCATCAACAGAGAGCAACTAATTGGGAAAAAAAAAAAACAGGTTTTTTTGTTTGTTTGTTTGTTTGTTTTAATATCTTGGGAGTATTGTACCTGCCATGAAACAACTTCTTGAAACCCCTGAAACAGGAATAAATCCCCTCTGCAAGCTGTGGTTCCACCGTTTATCAGGCTGTTGGTGCAGGAGCCAAACTGCCATTGGGCTGACTCACATTTTGGCATTTTGTGTTTATGTACATGATGACGATGTTTGCAAGCAACAGGGGAAAAACCCTGTGTTCATCAGCACCATGATCCCAGCAAAACCTTTCCCTCCTCAGCTGCATCAGCACAGCCCGGGGATGTGGCCAGAGCCACAGGCTGCTCTTTGCCACTCAGCACCTAAAATCCTCACATTGCATCCCAGACCTCCACCTGGCCAGGCCCTGCAGCTACCAGAGCCCAGATGTGCCCAAATTTAGGCACAGCTGGTGCCCCTCTGCCCTGCCTGACCCTCTGTGATCCTGCCAGCATCCTCTGTGGCTCTGGAAAGCAGCTTTGGCTCTCAGGATACCTTTCACATAATCTTTATCCCCCCAGGTCCAAAATTTTCAAGGTGGTATTCCTGGCACTGGGACTGGCATCGTCCTTGGCACCGGGTTTATTTTTATCTCACTGCCCCTTTTTATCTCCAGCTCCCTTGCCCTAAGTCTTATCTTGGTTTTTTGGAGGCTTTAAGGACCTGACAGGACTCTGGCCACACAATGACCTGGCAGACCTGGCTGTGCGTGGCTGTCACTCCCACCCACCTCTCCTGGCATTCCCTGAACTTTAACCACAACTTCTGGCTGTATCACAGTCCCTGGGGTCACTGGGGAGAGGTTGTCCCTCCAGGCCCTGCCACCACAGTTCCTCTTGGTGTCCCCTGGCTCAGGCTGACCCATCACCACCTGCCCCACATCCCACCTCTGACATCCTGCCCCGTCCTTTTCCAGGTGAAGAACCACAGTTGGAGTAAACCAGGGGGGTAATGCCATGGGGAGAAAAATCACCTTTGGCTCAACAAAACAGGAAAGATTTCCAGCCCACAGCAGAAGTTTTTCAAGTAACTAATGAAAATGGAGGATTATCATTAGTTTCATTGTCCTGGGATGCAGGAACCCCCAGCCTGTTCAGCTCTGCCACATGACTGTGCTTGTTGGCACAGCTCTGCCACGGAGCTCGGGCTGTGCCAGGCCCTGCGGGGCTGGAGCTGGGCTGGCTCTCCTGGAGCACCAGGCTGACTCTGCCATCATAACCTAAGCAGGAGCAGCTCTCAGCTGCTGAAAATCCCATCCAGATCTGCTGCAAAGTGGAAACAATTGTTAAATGCTTTATATCGGGGCAGTAGCACCCCTTTCTCTTGAGAAGCATTTGGATTTCTGCCCACAGAGAGGACCAAAGAGAGCATCAGGATCCAACTAGGTGAGCAGATACCCAGAGCACAGCCTTGATTTTGGCCAGGGCTGGGCTGCAGCTGCAGCTGACACGAACTTTCCACTGGTGGCAGTGGGTCAGAGGCAGCTGGGGCTCCTTTCCTCCCCTCTCCAGCCCTTGCCTTTGGGAGCTGTGGGCAGGATTAAGGAGAAAAAGCAAAGTATGGGTCATGGGAAGAGGGAAAACAGAAGCAGCTCGGCCAGCCGAAGAGGAAACGGGGGACACAGATGTCTGTGGAAAGCTGTAGCCACTTACAGAGGATGCATTTACTTGTATTTCCTTCCAGCAGAGCTTAATTGCAATGTTTTTTAATGACAGGTAGGATGGGAGCTGGGCTTCTGCCTAAGCACTTCTGCGTCCTGCATATAAGTGCTGAATTTAATATTAACAACAATTAATCACAGCCACCGGGAAGCAGCCGGCAGCACTCCCTGCCCTGGGAGTGCTCAGTTTGCATGTTCAGCCCCACCAGCTCCATCCAGGCCAGTGGCACTGGAAGAAAGGGCTCTGCTGCTGAGCTTTGATCTGGAGCTGAAGTGATGGTGGCACCAGCACCCCCTTCCCATTCCCAACAACCTTTGATGGAAATACAGGTGGTTTTGGACACCTCTTGCCTCTCCTGTGAGTAGGAATTGGCCACTTGCCACCATCTCAGCCACATTCCATTTTCCCTCCCTCTGCCCCAAAAGGCCACTGGGGTAATCCCAGATGAGAGCAGCCCATGTGGGTTAGGGTGGATTGCAGGTTTGCTGGGATGCTGATGTCTCAGGGTTGCTTTTCCCTGAGATTCTCCTCGGGGTTGCTGTTCCCCGAGGTAATCAGGTTTTTCGTCTTCTCTTTGCCCCTAAGTGTTTCACACCAGAGGTAGAGACAACAAACTGAGTCCCCAGAGCCTGTTCCAAGGTTGTTTATTCTTCATTGTCTCAGTTCTGTCTCAGCTCTGCCAGGCCTCCCTGGCAGGGGCATTATCTCAGTTCTGTCTCAGCTCTGCAGGGCATCCCCAGCAGAGCAGGACTGGGCGGGTCAGAGAGCCCCACACCTCATGTACAGCACCCCTGACCCAACCACCGTCCAAAATGCACTTTTTATTGACAGAATTTTACCAATGCCTACTGCCTATGCTAACATGGCATTTCTACTCTAAACCAATCTCTAAAATCCAACTCAGCAAAAGATGGGGGACGAGAGCAAGAACAAGGAGCACAGGGGCCACTCCCCAATTCCTCCAGCTTGTCTCTTCAACCCCATATACTAAAAATCCCAGATTCTACATTTACATTCTATGATAGACTAAATACTGCTTATTTTGAATTCTCTCAGCTTGTGATTCTTCATACACTGTGGGCATTCACTGCCATGGCAGGGATCAGAGGCAGTGTCCTCCTGGGCTCTGTGTGAGGCTCTGACCCCCCTGTACAGATCCCAGACCCCCTGTCCTGTCCCCAAACCCTCCAGGGTGGCCACAGGGATGTTCTGGACTCCAACACTGATGGGTATCTCCTGTTGTGGATACCATGACTCCCTCTCTCGTTAGCAGCACTAATTGCTCATTGCATGTTTTGCACAGGTACAGGAGGATTTTGGAACAGCTTGTCTTTGCATCCTGTAATTAAATGACCACTAATGAACACATTAAGGAAGAAGCAGCCAAATGCTCCAGCCCGTGCTGGGCATCCATAGAATAACTGCTGGGAATTCCCTGGATGTGGCACCAAGGGGCTGCAGCAGCTCCTGGCCAGGACAGCAGCGTGTGAGAACCCTGTTATCCCTCTGGCCTCTGCCCTGCTTAGAGGCACTCCCAGGCTCTGGCCCACACCCCATAATTTTTGGGGGTAACATTTGCTGGACACCTCCAGGAGTGAAAATCCCCTTCCCAGAGCTCCAGGCTGCCCTGCCTCCTCTGATGCTTGTCCTGAATATGATGTAGGTGTACTAAAGCAAGTGGTGATCCCTTCGGGCCAATATCCAGGCTTTTCCCATCTCCCTCAAGCAGACAGTCCTTTTGGACATTCCTTTTCCCAAGGCACACAGCTCCAGATGCAGGTTTGCTCCCCTTCCTTCACTGTCTTGTCCAGGAAACGCCAATGTCCCATGCAAATCCCAGTTCTGGGTCTGAACCCCTTGCAGCCTGTAAATCCTCCTCCCATGGAGATGTGTGGATGGGGCACTTGGGGACATGGTTTGGTGGTGGACTTGGAAATTCGGGATTAACAGCTGGATTTGATGATCTTAGATGGCTTCTACTGTGATTTGACTAGTGTCAACCGAGGGAAGTGCTCCTAAAGCCCCTGCACACTCTTCAGGATGCAGCTTTCCTGCCTTCCTGGTTCAGTGTCCTGCACATCTTGGGAAAAAATGTGTTGATTTTGGGGTTCTTCACAGACACAAACTGACCACAGTGCTCTGGTTTGAGGTGAGGTGTCCCACATGTCCTGAATCCACACACTGCACATCCACACTTAATGTTGAAACTCTTCCAGCTCCAAGCCTGAGTCTGGACCCTGTCCTGGGGGGGATGCCAGAGGGATGGGGTCTGTGCAAGCTAGGCTGTTCTTGGGGCTGCATGAAGTCCCACAGATCCAAAAAAGGATGGACTTACACAGAAGGGGTGTTTTGTTTGCTGCAGGAGCTGTAAATGGCAGCTTGAACCAGTGCAGGGAGAGTGACAGCCCAGCTCTGTGGTGGACAACCAGCTGGGCAGATTTTTGGGACCGCCTGGGCAGGGAGTGAGTGGCTTCATGAATGTCACAGGCACTGGGTTCTTGCAATTGCAGCACAGGGAGTTTTAGGGGGCAAGGTTTGGAAGGAGTTTGGCCCCAGCATTGGATGCCTGGGAACAGCAGGGAACAGGCTGGGTGGGGACCTCCCCTGTGCAGGAGGCAGAGCACCAGGGCTCCCCCAGCTCCCAGACCTTTCTAAAAGCTTTTATTCTTTTTCTGATCATTGGATGCTGGATATTTTCATGCCTTAAGAGATGCCACCGAGGGGCTGAGGTGGTGGAGGACAACCAAAAGGGACTGCAAACCCCTTGGCTGGTGTTTGAGGAACTTTGGGAGACCTTTGGAAAACTTGGTGGGAGCACCCTGGGCTCTGGCAGGATCCAGCCACCGCCCGGCTCTCGGCAGCACCGGCAGCTCTTCCCCAGCAGTGTCACTTTGATAAATGTTTGTCTTTTCCGTCCAAGAGATACAGCAGGGCTGCTGCCAGCTCCATGTCTCAGTGGGATTGGGGTTCACTGCCAGGAGCGTTACCGGCTCATGATTCACATCTTCACAGCAGCTTTGGAAGGAAAATGTGCTTCCCGCCAGGCAGACCTTCATGCACGTCGAGATGCCACAGTTTTTCCAGACTTTCCAAAGGAAGCCACAGCCAAATGAGACATTCCTTCTCTTCTTCCAGCTTTCTTGGAACAATCTTCTTTGATTAGTGAGTGAGACAGATAGTTGGAAAGAAAGACAGACAGACAGGCCAGGAACAGGGTTGTAATGAGCAGACTGCATGAACCACAGTGGCCCGGGCTGGTGGGAGGGCACCTCCATCTGCCCCTTGCTGGGTGGCTGCAGGGAGCCCCTGCTCTGTGCTGTGGTCCCCCACCCCTTTGTCCTCCTCCATGGTCCCCAGCCCCTGTCCTCCTCTATGGTACTCCACCCCTGCCCTCCTCCATGTCCCCAAATCTCTGCCCTCCTCCACAGTCCTACCCCAGTGTCCTCCCCCATGGAGGAGGACAAACCCCCCTCTTTTCTCCATGGTCCCTGACCACCTGCCCTCTGCTGGGATCCCAACCCCTCTGTCCACCTCCATGCTCCTCCATGCTCCTCAAATCCCTGCCTTCCTCCATGATCCCCTGCCCTGTGATCCCAAATCCTGGGTTCTCCTGCCTGGTCCCCAACTCCTGCCTCCTGTCATGGTGCCCAGGCAGCATCCCCTGAGGCAGGGAGGATCTGTCTCACTGGGAGGATCACACTGCCCTGAGGCACAGAGCAAAGGAGTTGGGGTTCCCTTTGCTTGTTGGGCCCATGGCACAAGGAGACAGGTTGGAAAAGCAGCCAAGTGACTCAGGCATGTGCAAGGTCCTGTGCAAGGGACAGAGGCGAAAGCTGGGGTGCAGTGAAGGAGATGGGAGTTCCTGCCTTGCTCTCTTGCAGCTGCACCCCCTCAGCCACCCCAGTCCCAGCACTCTCTCCCACACCAGGAGAAGAAACAAAACAAGCATCTCCAGGGAGTGTGTTTGGAAAATATCAGGTTTTATTAGACAGGCTGATGTTCAAGCTGACAGTTTTATCCCAATGCACATGATCACAGGCATCTACAGGGCCTGTGTCCCAGCTCCCTCCCTCCCACGAAACTCTTGGGCAGGATGTTCACCCCCCAAATGCTGGGGTTTCTCAGCAGAATGAAATGTCTCCCTGCTCCCCATTTTTCCACTCCCAGATTCCCAGAGGTCTCCTAAGAAAGCTCAGTGAGAACTGGGCTGGGAACTGCAATCCTCTCGGGACCAACAGCCTTGGATCGTGGGAGAGGAGGCATCTCAGTGGCAGCATCTCCCTGAGGCAGCAGGAGCTGGGTCAGGGTGGGTCAGGGAGCAGGGAACAGACCACCAGTGCCATGGCTTTGGAAGAGAACCCAAAGGAACCACAGCAGGGGAAAAAGGGCTTTGGGTGTCATGGGGGAGCCCCATCCAGCACACAGGCACTGAGGTTCTGCACAGGGCAGGTGCTGCAGGGCAGAGGAAGGGAGGAGAGGAGGAGATGAGGGCTGGGAAAGAAAGCAAGATAAAAGGAAAGCAGAGAAAAGGTGGGGAGAACCATGGGAGTGGCCTGAGAGCAGAGTAACAGTGCTTTTGAGGTCAATACTCCTTGTGGGACACAGGGCCTCTCCCTGGGTCCCCCTGGGCTTTAGGGGGACAGAGGAACAGGGACAGAGATGGTGCAATACAGTGCTTGCAAACAGAAATGTTCAAAGGCCTTTGCTTTCTGTGGCGTGACACACAGTGACAGCAGGAACAGTGACAACATCAGCCAGTTTCTGTTGGTGATTCTATTCCATTAGCTCTTAAAAAACCATGCAGACCAGTCCAAAGAGGAGAGTGAACGACAGATGGGGAGGAAAACTGATGAGCAATGGGATCATAGACAGGAAAGAAGGAGCAGCAGTGGAGGGGCAGCAGCACTGGGGCAGGTTTGAGACCTCACAGTCCTCACAAGCACATCCCTTCTCTGCAGACTGCTCTGGCTGCTGCCCTCTCTGACACTGCTTGTCTTCCCTTGCACCTCTGCTCCCTCTGCACTGCAGGCAAAATCCCTCTCCCTGAACCACGCCCTGCCCTGTGCTTGGATGCAGATTTCAGTCTCAGCTTCATTAGCTCAAATGTCAAGTCCTACCTTGAAGCAGAGACCAGGAACACTCAAGTCCCTGCAGCAGCATCCCCTCAAACTCACCTGGACTCAGGGGGACTTCATTGCAGCTCCTGGGGGACATGGAACTCTCCCAGGCCTCCTGCCATAGCTCACGTCCTGTTGCACATGTGGAGATGCCCTTCACACCCTCCCCATCACAACACAGTCTTCCATTCCCAGCTTTCTCTTTCCCTCTTTCATTCCTTTTGCCTTTTTCTTGCTTTAGGCAGCACCTCCATGTCTTCTTGCTTCTGTTAAAGGTAAGTCCCTTTTCTCCAGAGGCTTCCTGGAGAGCAGCACTTGCCATGGGTGTTTGGCAGGAGGAGGGACTTTCAGCAGATCCTTGGTGGGCTTGAAGGGGTCAGTTTTCCATCCAGACAGACAACATCTGTCTCCTGGTTGGTTTGGGCTCAGCTTGGCAGACAGCAGTGCTGTCCATGAGGGCCAAGTTTCAAGGTCAGCTGTCCATGGGGAGCCTCACCCTGCTCGGGTGCTTCCAAAGCCACACTCCTTCAGGACTGAGCACCGATGCTCAGAGATGAGCCAAAAATGGCTAAAAAGGGAGGAGTTTGGAAAGCAAGCCCCAGAAACCTGCCTAGACTGTCCTGGGGAGGACAGATCAGCAGGTGGGAAAAGGGGATGTGACCTTTTTAACTCCACAGCTAATGACACCCCTGCCTGCCTCCCTCCACAGAGCGCAAAACCACGGAGGGCTGACTGAGAAAAGAGCAACATGGACTAGAACAAAGACAAACTGCCAAACCCTCACCCTTGGAGCCCTGCTGGTCCATAGACAACACTTACTAGCATGGGTTTTGAGGGTAATGACACACGTAGGCATGATGTGCCTTCTTCTGTGCTGGTCTAGGGAAGGAAACCCTACTCACATCTCCTTGTGGGGTGCTGGCCCTCCTCCTCCAGCACAGCTCAGCCAGTGCTGGCTGCTCCTTTCCACCCCATTTCTTCTTCTGCCATGGACTTGCAAATCCCATCACAGCTGCCTGTCTGGAGCTACAAACGCCCTTGCAAATGCTCCTTCTTAAGTCAAACACCCACGTAAAGGCTGCAGAAGATGAACTGAGCTGTCAAGTGAAAACAGAACTCACCAGGTGACCTAGAGGTCTTGGAAATAAAAAGAAGATCAATATTTGCTGAGATTTGTAGCAGCTTTGTGCCTGAAAACAACAGCTGGGACATGGGCTCTCTTCCCTTGACCAGTGCTTCCGGTGATGCCTGGGTTAGTGTGTCACTGCTCTCCCCTGTGCGCTCACGCCGTGCCCTTGTTCTCACTCCCTCACGGCTTCAGGGATGCAGAGGCTGAAATTCCTCTTCATGCACTCTTGGCACCAGTGGAAAAGCAGCTGCAGTCCTGCCCATGCATTGCTCACACTTACAGCTTAAACATTGCCTTCTACTCGAAAGAACAAAGATAAAATGTCAGGAATTCACAGTTTTTATTCTCTTCCTTGTGCCCACCCATCTTCCCCTGCCATCGATGTCAACGACTCAAAGTCCTCATCGTATGGTAGCCTTTGCCAGCACGGCACTCAAAGGGTTAACAAACCACGGCTTGTTGGACAGATAAGACATAAGCTCATTCACCAGTAGGAACACGTGGACAGCTGGGCTGTGGGTCACCTTAGGGTTTCCTGTAGCGGTTCTTTGGGGTTTCGCCACAGCCAGTGACGTCGCAGGAGAGGACGTTGGGCTTCTTCCCCAGGCCGATGCTCCCCAGCAGATCGGGAAGCTCCCGGGTGATGGCCTTCTCGATCTTGTCCAGGAAACACCCTCCCATGTAGGAGCACTGCTGGGACAGCAGCTTAAAGCTGGTGATGGGGTTGATGCCAAAGAAGTCCTTGTAAGCCTCGCGGTTGGGCAGGTCGAATTTGCTGACATTGGTCTTTGCCAGAATGGACTTAAAGATGTAGAACCTGTCAGGATCCTCCACAATGTCCCTGAACACCAGTTCTCCATCGCTAAAGAAGGTCATTTTGTCCTTGTAGGTCTGCAGGTAGCGATCGACCAGCAGGGCGTGGATGCGCACGCGGATGGCGTGCTGCCGAATGAAGGCAATCTTGTTTTCCATCCTGTTCTCGATCACCTGGTTGAGATCTTCCAGGAGAGATATCTCTTCTTTGAGGAACAGGTCTCTGTGGGTTTCTGGGTTGTAGTCATGGGGCCAGAAGGAGCTGACGTACACCCGGGGCGGCTCTGTGACGTTGATGAGAGGAGCCAGGCTCCAGAACAAGGCGCCGTAGACTCTCATCAGCTCCTGGGTAGCCAGGCTGTCGGCTTTGTTCAGGATGATGCGGATCTGGGACTCGCGGCCCTTCAGCTGCCGGAACAGCATCTCCAGCTCCAAGCCCACATCCAGCTTGGTGGGGTCGAAGACAACAAAGATGAGGTCGGCTCTGTCGATGAACCACTGGCACACGTCGTTGAATGGGTAACCTTGAGGAGAGGAAAGAGGGAGATCCAGTGCAGGATGGGACCCTTCATAAAGGGATTGATAAACCATGAGCCTGCTGGGCCTCAGTCCCCATTTGGGCTGCACGGATTGTGAGGCACAGCAGACTTCCCCTGAAGCCCAGAACCTCCTTCTCACGTGCTAAAAGCACTTTGGAGCTTCTTGGCATGAAAAGCCATCCCTGGGTGTCTGGGCCTGTGACTGCCTGTCTCTCTCACCCTTATCTCCAGACCTCCCTGATGCTGACCACAGGTTCCTGCTGTTCCTGTGAGCAGATACCAAACCACAGGATCAGAGAACAATTATGGTTGGGAAAGTCCTCTAAGATCACCGAGTCTGACCATTCCCCCAGCACTGCCATGGCCACCAGTAAACCATGTCCCCAAGTGCCACTTCCACACATCTTTTAATTCCCCTAAGGGATGGTGGCTCCACCATTGTCCTGGGCAGCCTGCACAGTGTCAGGACTCTTCTCCATTGTGCTTCAGCCACCTTTGCCAGCTCAGGGCATCATGGCATCTTTTCTGGGGTCCCTTAGAGGAACCCAGTGAACTCCTACCTCTTTCTTGCTGCTTGCGGTTCTCGATGATGCCCGGTGTGTCCACGAAGGTGACCCGCTCCAGCAGCTTGTGGGGGACCTCAATGCCAATCAGCTTCTCCAGGAAGTTCTGCCCAAACTTCTCCAGGGGCGAGAAGGAGCGGGCGCTGTCTGCAGCCATCACAATGCCCTCGATGGTCTTCAGCTTGGGGCCGTGCATGATGACAGTGAACTCAGAGGTGGTGGGTTCTGCCCCTGCACAGCAACGAGAGGAGCAGCAGAGGCATGAAATCCATGCCAGGCTGTGGGCACAACAGGGCTGGCCTGAGACTGGAAGAATTGGGAGCATCACACGCTGCTCAAGAGATACAGGGGCAAGGCAAGCAGCATGAAATTCCTGCCCAGATGTCTTAAGAGGATGTCAGTGGCATTGTTTTCCATGGGGACTGGTTTCTCTGGAAGTGGTCTGACTGCACACAGTGTCATGGAGAACCTTCCCCTGGAAGCCCTCCTTACCACAGCACTGATCTGGCCATGGACATCTGCCCTCAGCTGAGAGATGACACCCGTGGGAGCAGGGAGGAAGGAAGGGGAATGACTTTTGTCCTAGGAGGGTGAATTAGCTGGCTGCATGTGAGGAGGGATGGTGAGAAGAGAAAGGTGAGTTGCCCTTTTGACATGACTGCTGCTCACGGGGTCGGGGCTGGGAGTTGTGAGCCCTGTGCTTCAGGATGAGGTTGTTGTGGAAGAGATGCTCTCCTCCACCCTTGGAAGGGTGGACAGGCTGTGATGGGGAACCTCTCCCTGCACATGGCAGCACAGCCATGTGGCACAGGGCAGATCCCAACCTCCCTGCTGTAACGAGGGACTGAAGGCACACGGCCAGGAATCGCTGACTGTGGATGTGGAAATGCCGTGTTGGCACCCCCTTGGCAAGGCAGGGAGCGTGGTACCTGTGTAGAGCTGGTAGGGAGTGTTGTCCAGCCCCAGCAGGGAGTGTGGTACCTGTGTAGAGCTGGTAGGGGGAGGT
>VXBR01010627.1:432403-445503 GCA_013400215.1 Cisticola juncidis
GCCGCAGAGCACGGGCCGTGCCGAGCAGGGGGCCGTGCCCAGCCGGGGGCGCAGGGAGCTGCCGTGGGCCGGGGGCTGCGGAGCGGGGCTCGGTAAGCGCGGGGCGAGCTGGAGCCGGCTGCCTGCAAGCCTTTCCACCGTGCCCGGGCAGGAACAGACCGTGCCCGGGGGGGTGAGCTGCGTGTGAGACTCTGTCTGGATTGGGGAGGGCAAACAGCCCCGCTTTGGGCTCGGGGAAAGGCAAGAGGAGAGCGAACTGCAGTCCCCATCCTGCCTTCTCCAAGTCACACAGTTTTCTCCGTGAGGATGGTGACCTGTCCCCGTGCCATGACATCAGTCCAGGAGCACAGAGGTGCCTGCACACACGCAGCCAGCACTCCCAGGGGCAATCCCTGCTCAAACAGGACTCATGCAATCAGCTTGTGCCCACACTGCCCAAACCTCCTGCCCCCAGGACCCAGGTGGGCAGCGGTGGAGCCAGAGGTGCCCAGGGCCTAATGCCAGCCCTCAAGCTGTGCCCAGGACACAGAATGGAAGTAAAACTGGGTGAGTTCCTGTTGGTGAAACCAACCCTGTCCTGTGCTCAGGGTGGGAGGGAGTCCATCCCGTTGTTGCTAGCAGGAGTTCAGCCAGGGGATGGATGACACCAGAGGAGCTGGGGGCTGCTGTCTCAGCTGGAGCAGAGCCTTCCCCCATGGCCCAAGGCAAGGAGATGCCCTGGGCAAGCTGTGCTGCCCTTAGCACCTTCTCTTCATCCCCACACCTAAGGCAGAGCTATTTTCCGTGAGGCAGCTGAGGGCCTCTGGTGCTCCATGGCTGCCACCCATGCAGGAGCCAGCAGCTTTCCAGCAGGCCAGGGATCCATCTCCAGGGTGAGGGAAGCCACAAAGCCCCGTGGTGCTGAGCTCCTGCCCCGAGGGTGCTGGGGGGCACTGCATGGCAGCTTCACATCGAACCTGTCTGGCCCTGGGAGCAGGGGCTGGGGAGAACATTCCAGCCTCCTGCTGCTGTATCTGCCCATCACAGGCTCCCCATGTCACCTCTGGGAAGGGAATGGGCTGGGGTCACCTCTCCATGAGGCATCCGTACAGCTCAGCCCTCCCTCACAAAGCAGGGCAGCACCTCTGCAGTAGGGGATGCATGGCTCTTCCTGCACCCCACTCCCTGCCTGGCAGCTGCAGGAATCCAGCCTTATCTTCTCACATGGGACCAAAACAAGTGTTGAAACCTTGGACTCTCATTATTAATCATTCCTCTGCCGCTCTGTCGCCGCTGCTCTGCTCTCTTGCCAGCTTTAATTAGGCTATGGATGGTTGTTATTATTACTATTATCCCTGTGATGTTGTGCCAGAGGTTTGGGGTGGATCCCTGTGTGCTCTTTCATAACATCCCTGGCCAGGTGTGACTGTGAATGTGGGCATTGTGAGCTCGGGCACATCCCCTCTGTGCTCCACGGAGCCCGGGTGGGCTGCGGCGCGGGCAGCCCCTGCTGCTCCCCCGCAGCCCCTGGGGCTCCTCTCCACCCCCGCGGGCACTGCCAGGCACTTGGAACTCCGCAGGAAGCGCAGCAGCCGCAGGGATGAGGCCGGGTATGGGTTCCCTGCTGCTTGCCCAGAGCCTGGGACGGGGTGAGGATGTCCCACCCGGGAGGGCGCTGGCCTGGCCTGTCCCTGCTGTGTCCCCGTGTCTGTCAGCAGCGATCCGGGTCAGCCTGACGGCGCGGACAGCGGGGAAGCGCCGGCGCTGCCGGGCGGGGAGGCGGCAGCTCCGTCACTGCGGCTCTCTCCAGCCACCCTGTGGCTGCTCGCTCCCAGCTCAGGCTCAGACGAGCCTCAAGCTCATCCCTCCGCAGAGCCTGGGTCTGCTTGGGCTGCTCAGCTCCAGGCATAGGAGCAGTCTGGATGTCCAAGTAGTTTTTTTTTTTCCTAGAGCAGTGGCTTTCGGTGAGGTTTTGCCATGTGGCAGTGCCGGACTGCCCGTGGCTGGAAGCACTGCTGTTCTGGGGAGAACTTGGAGCCTCTTCCAGTGACTAAAGGAGATCCAAGAGAGCTGGAGAGGGACTTTGCATGAGCGTCTGGAGTGACAAGGCACGGGGGAATGGCCTCACACTGCCAGAGGGCAGGGTTAGATGGGATTTAGGAAGCAATTGTTCCCTGTGAGGGTGGGGAGGCCCTGGCACAGAGTGCCCAGAGCAGCTGTGGCTGCCCCTGGATCCCTGGCAGTGTCCAAGGCCAGGTTAAATGGGGCTTGGATCAACCTGGGATAGTGCAAGGTGTCCCTGCCCATGGCAGGGGTGGAACTGGGTGGGCTTTAAGGTCCTTTCCAACCCAAATCATTCCATGATTCTGTGATTAATCCTGGGCAGGGCCTTGTCACCCCTTGTCCTCAAGCTCTGCAGATGTGCCTGGTGTGGCCTCTCCCCCAAGGACAAATCTGTCCTGAGGATGCAGAGCAGAGGACCTTGCAAAACCTCCTTCCTTTCCTGGTTCCAACTGAGCCATGGGCACAAAGGTCTTCTTTGTCCTCAAGCCACCCAGGAAGGCTGGAACACCTGGGGACACTCCCAGCAACACCCAGACTTCTGTCCCACCCCTGTGCCACAAACACCACCAGCCACGTGCCCATGGCATGGATCCAGCAACCCTTGGAGGGCGCCTTTTGCTCCCAAAGGTTCCAAATCCAGGAGTATCCTCAGGACTTGTGTGCCCACAGCCAGAGGGACGAGCCCACGTGGCTGCAGAGGGCCTGTGCCACCCCTGAGTGCCCCTTGTGCCTGCGCCCACCCGGCAGCGAGCGCTGAACCCGAGATGAGATAAGGCAGCTATGGGAATCTGCTATAAATACCCTGTGCCCTCTCCAGGGCTGGCATGCTGGCACAGCATGGAGCCAGAGCTCTCCAGGCCCCGGCAGGGCTCGGCTGTGGCCGTGCAGAGGAGCCTGGCTGGGCAGGGCTGGCATTGTGGCCATGGGGCAGCACAGCAGGGACAGAAGATGGGATTTCCCTGCAGGGACACTGCTCCCGTGGCTGAGCACCCAGGGGAGGGGCTGGCTGGCATTTCTTGGGCTGTCTCCCATCTCCTGATCCTCTGGGGGGACCTGGCAGCACACCCTGAGCAGGACAGGCAGGGACAGGAGCCAGCTCGGGCTTCTGAGGGGGCTGAGGCTGCTGGGCAGGGGCCAGCCCGTGTTACTGGGACAGCTGCTGTGGGATCAGGGGTGGACATTCAGGGAAGTTTCTGCACATGGGAGTGAAGGGTGGGAAGAGATCCCCTCTACATGATGAGCTGTCAGCTGGGCTCCTCCAGTTCGTGCCATATGTGAGAGATCAGCCTAAAGGTCCAACACGTACAATCCTGGAATTGTTTAGGTGGGAAAAGCCCTTTAAGATCACCAATTCTAAATGCTCCTGCAGCACTGCCAAGGCCACCACTAACTCATGTCCCTAAGTGCCACATCCACAGGGCTTTTAAGTTCCCCCATGTTTAGGAACTCCACCACTGCCCTGGGCAGCTGTGCCACAGACAGCCCTGTCTCTGAAGAAATGTTCCCAATATCCAATCCAAGCTTCCTCAGGTGAAATTTGAGGCTATTTCTCCTTGTCCTGTCCCTGTTCCCTGGGAGCAGGCCGGGACCTACCTGGCTGCCCTGTCCTGTCAGGGAGCTGAGAGTGAGAAGGTCCCCCCGAACCCCTTTCCTCCAGCTGAGCCCCTTCCCCAGCCCCCTCAGCACAGAAACGCCTCTGAACCCTGGCCAGAGGAATGTGCTGCCTCTCAGTGTTAAACCGAGAGGGAAAGGTGTCAGAGCCTCGGCGAGGTGAGCGCAGGAGCAGGGCCGGGCTGCGGGGCACGGTGAGAGCGGGAGAAGCGCGGGTCTGTCCCGGCGGGGATGGCTCCGCTCGGGCCGGGGGCGGCGGGAGCGGTGCGGGGGCAGCGTGCGGGAGCAGGCGGCGATACCAACCTGTGGCCGAGGAGCCCAGGGTGCGTCCGGGGTAAGCTGTTAGCGAGGGACACGGGGAGAGAGAAAAGGAACCGTGAGTCCAAGGAGGGATGCGGCAGCCCGGGTGTGCTCCAGGACACGGAGGGAGCTGATGGCCGCATTCCCAGCGAGGGACGAGGAGTTACAGCCTGGGAGGCACCTGCAGCTCCCGGGACAGGCACTGAGCCCCCGTGTGCCCTGCAGGGCGGGGATGTGGTTCGGGGTGCCCTGCAGGGCGGGCTGTGTCTCGGGGTGCCCTGCAGGGCGGGCTGTGGCTCGGGGTGCCCTGCATCCCAGCCCCTGCTCCGCGGGGTTGTTGCCTTCCCTGACATCGCCCACCGAGCCCATGGAGCCCAACAAGCCGGGGTTAGACAGCCACAACCCGGCCATGTCCTGACACCCCAGTGACAGGGCCACCTGCACCCTGCCCCTGCGGCGGGGGAGGGAATGATCGGGGAGATCATTCCCTACACAGCGACACTTGCTCATTAGCACACATCAGTAATGAGGGTCACCAGCATGCACCAGAACCTGGTGTGACCCCACAGCAAGCTTCCTGTGGCTGGGCTGGGGGAATCCCTCACCCTGGGCTGGGGATAGTCCCTCCAAGCACAGAGCTGGACCCAGCCAGAGCGTGTCTGCATCCCCCAGGGATGGCAGAGCAGGGAGGCGGGAGGGTGGCAGGCAGGGAGGAGGAAATGGTATCTGCCAGGCTCAAGCAGAGGGTGTGTGGGAGCTTTCTGGATGCACCTAACAAGTCAGAATTGATGGTGACAGCCACAGCTCCCACAGGGCTCCACAGGAGCCTTCACAGGCTGTGGGGAGCAGAGGAACTCTCTGGATTACACTGCAGTGAACGGAGCCGATGGAGAGGGAGACAAAATGGAAGGCTGCCACGTAATGGAGGGGCCAGGGTGCTCGCCACAGCACCCCTCTATATTGGTTTACACCTCCAAAGGTCACACATATTCCATGACAGGCCTGCCCCAAAGCTCTCCCAGCTGTCCTGCTCCTCCCAGCCAGCTGAGCCGGCAGCTCTGTGCCCTGCAGCCTCCCCCAGCACGGGGAGGGGGCTCCGAGGGGAGCTGGGAGCCCCTCCCAGCCTGCAGGGGCACCACGGATAGAGAGAACCCGCTCGGGACAGGGGCTCTGTGCAGGGCAGGGGTTGAGAAATCTCCCTGGGCTCTGCTGTGTCCTCACCTGCCCTCCAAGGTCAAGAGGGTTCCCTAATGACTAATGTGCAGGTTTCTCTGATTACACTGCTAATGAGGGAGTGGGGAACGCTGGATCTGTGGGTATCAAGGCAAACTGCTGAGCTGCAGGTTCCAGGCAGGGCTGTGTGTGCCAGGGTAGGGCTGGGCTGTCACAGATCGCTCAAGAGGCCTGGTGAGCTTGGTGTCTGTAGAAATCTCTAGGAGGGGAGCACGGCCAGGGTGTCTCAGAGCTGAGACAGTGACTGGAGCCAGTGCAGGATCCCTGTGCCCTCCCTGGGGGCCAGGAAGGGGCTGTGGGTGGGCAGCTCCAGGGTCACAGCACCTGAGGGTGCCCTGCAGGACACAGCAGGGACCTGACCTGGGGACTGCCATCCTGAGGGGTGGCTGCTCCTCACAGGGAGCTGGGACAGACCGTGGGGTGTTGAGCTGGGGCCAGGAGGAGCACCAGGACCTGCTGCCCGAGGAGGGTCCTGCTCAGGAGCTGGGTTTGAGAGAGGCTGGGCAAACACCAGGGTTAATGGTTGTTTCCTCAGGAGCTGGGAGGGAGGAAGCCAGCAGGAGCCTGGGAAACACTTAAACATTTCTTTCTTCCCAAAAAGGGAGAAGGGAGGTGGCTGCTTGGACATGGGATGGATTAGGGTAGGGGAGGACATCCTGAGGGTTGGAAACTGAGGCTGGGGGCTGCATCCTCTGGCTATGAACAACAAAATGGGGGTTAGAGCCCACCAGCTTCCCCTGGAACCTCAAACATCCTCCTGAACTGTGCCCTGAGTTGAGCTGACAGCAAACATCACCAATACAGACCAGAGCAGGCTGCAGAGGAAGTTGGGGTGTTGCCAGGGGACAGCCCAGCACCCAGGGGTGACAATCAGGACGTGCTGCTGTGACCCTCAGCCTCCCACAGGGTAACTCCCCTGTGCTCCCCACTGGCTCTGCACTGGAGATGGCCTGGCTGGGCAGGGAGATGTCCCAGCTGCTTCCAGAATGTCTGACTCAGGCTTGGGAGCTGCAGGATCCCTGGAGAGCAGGAGTTCTGCTCTGCAGATTGCCCAGCTGAGCGTGGGGCCTGAGTGCCAGTGCACAAGGCCAGCTGTCAAAGAGAGGTCTGTGGGGAGGATGTGTCCTGGTCCTGCCTCCAGGAGGGAGGGCAGGGCTCCAGGAGTGTGTGCCTGGACACCTGGGGAGGCAGGCAGGGCTGCAGGACAAGGAGGACAGCTTCAGGACCTTGGCAGGAGGCTGACACGGGCACAGGGTCCTGGGGCAGTGGCAGCAGGGACCCCAGCACCCCCTGGATGCTCAGGAGACATCTAGCCCTGGCTGCTGTGCTTGAACAGATACTCAGAGGAGAATTACTCCAGTGACCAAGGAAGCTGGACTTGGGTTTGAGCCATCTGTGCTTGGAAGATGAGGCTGCTCGTGTTTCCTGGGTAACAGGAACCTCCTGTATCTTGAGCATCTTGGGACAGGGCTGCACTTTCCTCTTCTGGAGGGACACACGTGTGACCTGGCTCAGCCCACACCATGCCAGGGGCCACGGGGACCTGCTCACCCCATCCAAGGTGTCTGAGATTGCCAAGGGCTGGAAACTCCAACTCTCAGGATGAGTGAAGGCTGTGGAGCTTGAGGAATACCCTGCCCACACGGCTGTGTCCTGTACCCAGCAGGAAGGATGCCAGCTCCAGCCACCCCCAGGAAGCTCATCCCCAGTCTTGAGAGGTCCTGAGCTTCCTTGCCAAGCCTGTTTCACTGGGCCGTGATCTCTGCTTGGCAGGGGTACAGGGCATTGATGCTGAGCAGGTGGGAGACCCGAGGCAGGCAGGGCTCAGTGCTCAGCCCACACAGATGGCCCTGACAGCAGATGGGCTGGGGCAGAGGCAGGAATTCCTGCTGCTGGGTTCACTAGGGCATGGCCTGTAAGCCCAGCGTGCTCATGGACTCCCTGGGAAGCTGCAGAGGAGGACACAGGATCCGAGGCTGTCCATGGTCTGCTCTCTGTGCTCTTATCTGCATCCCAAGGACCTGCTGGTGCCGGGACCCCCGTGCCCCTGGCATTACCTGTGATCTCGTGCTGCCTCAGCTCGTTGTATCTGTAGGAGTGCTCCAGGGGCTTGATGGAGGAGTGGTAGATCTTCCTCAGCCGCTGCAAAACTCCTGGGGGGCAAAGCACAGGGACAGGTGAGAGGCCAACCCCACCAGGCTGGGGGAGACCCTGCTGGGGCCGTTCCTGCAGGTCCTGAGGGTGGCCCAGCCATGGCTTGAGGGACTTGGCTTTCAGCTGAAATCTCAGCCAAACTGACCCCAGTCACACATTTGCCCAGGGGTTGTGATTGCCCCATCCCTGGCAGTGTCCAAGGCCAGACTGGACAGGGCTTGGAGCAACCTGGGCTAGTGGAGGGTGTCCTGATCATGGCAGGGGGGGGATGAGATGTTCTTCACCATCTCTCCCAGCCCAAGCTGTTCTAGGATGTTGATGCCTCTCCCCTGCTGTTTCCCACTGGGCACTGTCCCCATCTGCTCCCAGCAGCTGATGGAAGGAGCATCCTTGCTAAGTTCAGCACTCAACACCCCCCATCCCAAAAAGCCTCCACCATGGTGCCAGGGCCCCCTGGCACAGCCCCTGAGCTGCTTGCTAAAAAAAAGGAGGAGTTTTTTCCCCAGTATCTCTTATCACTGCCTTTCCAGCCCAAACTGCCAGCGGGGCCAGCAGAAGCAAACCTTAGGGTAGCAAAAGCCAATATATAATTGGAATACAAGTCCCACCCCTTTGTTAGAAGTTGCTCCAGGTTTCTTTGAGCAGGGGTGTGCCTGATTCACCATCTGCATGTTCCAGCCTCTATGCCCTCGGGAATATCCTTAAAATACTTGAAATACATTAACCCAAGAGCAGCCAAAGGGCTGCTATTGAAGACCTGGCATTACTAGACCTGCAAGAAGCAAGGTTAAAATCCAAACACGAGAGAAGGCAAATCCTGTCCCTGGTCATAGTGCAGGGCCTCCTCACCTGAGACATCATCTGCAGGCTTTTCCTCGTTCAGCTTGAGGGTGTTCTCCAAGTGGGACCGGTCGCGCTTGGTCGGCTCGCTGGCATCTTCAACCTCTTCTGGAGGAGAAAACCAGGAGCCCTATTAGTGCTGGAGGGGGGAATCCACACTGGAGCTCACACAAGCAGCTGCCAGGGAGAGGGCACGGGGAGCACACACACCCCGAGGCTGCGGGCACGCCGTGCCCACGCAGCCGCTGCGCCCTTGGCGTGCCCCTGTCCCTTCAGCACAGCTCCCGGGGCTGCCAGGGCTGTGGCTGCTGGGGAAAGCGTCACGGGCAACTGCTTGGCTCCGAGGAGGGGCTGGCTGCTGCTGGGGAATGCAAAGGATGTGCCTGGAAGGGGCTCCCGGGCCGGGGTGGAGCAGGAGCACTCTCGGCAGCTGCTGCTGCTGCCGGCCCTGGTGCTTCCCCGGCAGCTGCGGCTCCGCGGGGCTCGGCCCCTGTGCAGCTCCGTGCTGCTGCCTCTCTGGCTGCCCACTCCCCAAAAACCACACGGGGACGAGGCTGGGGCTGCCTCTGGCTCTTGGGGGGCCAGCCTGGCCCGTCCTGGCTGCCCTGCCTTTGCTCCCTCCCAGTTCTCCCAGTTCTGTCTCTGCATTCCCCTGGAGCCCTCTGCACAGCGCCCTGTCCCTCATGGCTCCGTGCTGGGCACAGGGAGCATGAGGCGGCTGCCTCTGCTGGGGAAGGGACACCACTGTCCCCAAAACAGGGAGACAGAGGTGTCCTTGCCATGGAGGTGCTGGCACACCAGGAGCTTTTTGTTATGGGGAGCTGGGTTGGGCTTTAGCAGGGCTTTGGGGACAGGGCTGGGGACGCCAGGATCAAGCAGGGCATCGCTAAGCCCTGAGGCTGTGTTCAGCATCTCCTGAGTGTTGGGCTGAGGAAGACCTTTTGACTTGCCAAGTGAAAACACAGAGAGCAAATTGGGTTTGCCTTTTGGGGGAAAATGGGAGGTTTTTTGAGCTGGACGTTACGGATGAAAACCACAAAAATACTAATCTGGGTCCAAAGGTCACTGCACAACCTGCAGGCCAAAGTCTACAAAGAGTTCTTGGAAATCGTGGTGGGGGGTGTCCCTTTCCCTGGTTAGCCTTTCACTGATTGAGCAGGGTGGTGCCTCAGCAGTTCATTGGCCTGGATTAGCTCTTCACACCCTCCCTATGAGCCAAGAACTGGTGCAGAGGAGCCCCTCAGTCCTGGGAGCCCCCCCAGCCGAGGAGCATCCTGCCCCTGCAGGGCCCTGCGGGTGGTGGATAAAGAGTCTTTAAGAGATCTGCGAGTGCTGAGAGGGGCCTGGAGATTAAAAACTGTATCCATGTCCACATCCCTGAGGAGAACTCATGGACTTGGAGTGGAGAGAGGGGAACACCAGTCAGTTTTGGCACCGCTGCCATGAGTGCCGGGATCCTGCTGGGCGTCGCTGCCCGGCCGAGCGCGTTAGGGGCGGGCGGGGAAGCGCAAGCGTTAGGAGAGCGCCATGCACTAGGCCGGGTTTAACGTGCCAAGCTCAGCTCAGCTCCGCCGCGTCCATGGGAGGTCGCTCTCGCTGCTACAGCACACCCACAAGAAAAGACTCCAACCTATCTGGCCGTGCCGGGGCTCGGCGGCAGCGGGAGGGGTGCTGGGGACCTCTGCTCCTGCCAGTGGGGTCTTGTCTGCAGGGGAATCTGCTCCTGCTGGGGGATCTTCTGCCACTGCAGGGGGGTCTTCTGCTGCTGGAGGGTCTTCCACTGCTGTTGGTGGGTCTTCTGTTACTGGTGGGTCTTCTTTTGCTGGTGGATCTTCCACCACTGGTGAGTTTTTCGCTGCTGCTGGTGGGTCTTCTGCTGCTGGCAGACCTTCTGCTGGTGGTGGGTCTTCCACTGCTGCTGTTGGGTCTTCTGCTGCATCCCCACAGGGTGGGTGATGGCAGCTGGCAGGGCCATCCCTGGCTTCTCCTGTGCCAGCAGCTGCTGGTTTGCTGGGGCTCTCTGTGTTGGAAGTGCCAGCTGCTTCCTTATCATTCTCCTCATCTTCATTCTCTGCGCTGTCACCATCTTCATCAGACTCTGTCTCCTCCTTGGACTCTCCCTCTTCAGACTCTTCCTTGTCTTCATCTACCTCAGACTCTCCTTGCTCATCACCTTCCTCTGAGCTCTGTTCATCCCCTTCCTCCTCTCCCTCAGGAGCAGATGCTGCTCTTGGCTCCTCTGATTGCTCTTCCTCCTCGGAGCCTCCTTTCTCTGTGCCAGGCTCCTCATCCTCCCGGCCATGGATGTCATCCTGTGTGCCAGGCCCACGGTTCCCTCCAGGAGGAGCTGCCATGGACTCCTCCCCCGAGCTCTGCTCCTCCTGGCCCTGCTCTTCTCTGCTCTCCTCTCTCTGGCCATCCCCTGAGGCCAGGGGCTCTTCCTGCCCCTCTGCACGTCCCTCCTGGGTGACGCCGGGCAGGGAGGCCTCAGCAGTGTCCTGCTGCTCCTCGGGGCTGCCCTGGGCCTTGTCCCCGGGCCGGGGGCTCTGGGCAGCCCCTTCCCCGTGGCCCGGGCTGGGGGCGAGCGGCTCTAGAGGAGAACAGCTCGGTCAGTCCCACCCGCGCTGGCACCGCCACGGCCCCGGCCACGAGCTGGGGCTGGCACCAAGAGCTTTAAACTCCTCCCTAAGCCTGCTCCAGCCCAATTTTCCATCCCTGCTGCAAGAGTTGGGTGCAAGGCTGTGTTTGTGGGGGCGAAGCGGGGCTGGCGGGGGCTCTGCGGCTCCACCAGCCCTGGCTGTCTGCAACAGGGGCTGCTGCCCGCCCCAAAGCACTGCAGGAAGGCTGCAAAGCTGCCCTAACATCGGGGAATGGAGTAAAAATGGCCAATTCTGAGGGGCTGTGGGCACTTGGCAGGTTAAAAGTGTCCTTCCCCAGCCCTGATTTGGGAAAGCATCACACCAGCCAAGGTGGGAGGTGAAGTGAGGGGGAGGAGGAGGAAGGGGCTTCCTGGCATAGGGGCTGCCCAGTGTGGGGTCCTGCCTTGCACAGGCAGGGCCTGACCCTGGCCAGGGGCTCAGGAGCTATTTATTGTGAGTGTCCCTTCACTAGGAAAGCATGTGCCACGCCGTGCTGCTGCTGGGGACACAATGAGTGTGTTCTGTGGCCCAGGAGAATCCATCCGTATTTTCCATAGGCTCCAACTGCAATTTAACATCGGTCAGCGGGTGCCAAAAATAAAAGATCACGGCTATACTGTCTCCGTTACAAACAGTTGCTGCTAGTCTAAATAATCCCCCCAAACGTCTCCTGCCAGGGGAGCGTTTCAGAGGAAAATAATTCCTTTGTACTCCAGCTGGCAAGCAGATGCCAAGCAGGAAAAAAGGCCACCTCCACCCAGGCTGTGGGAGGAGAGTGGGCATGGCCAGTCCCCTGCTCTGGCTCCTGTGCTGTGCCCGTGCAGGAGCCACGGGCCCGTGGCCACCTTGGCAAAGCTGGGCTGGGCCACATCCTGTGGGGACTGAGGAATTTGCTGGGCTGGGGTCAGTGCAGTGCCAGCCCCAGCCCCCTCAGCCCAGCTTGCCGTGTCTGGGGATGCAGGGGGTGGTTTTATCTCCGTGGGGCTGCTGGGGCTGTGGGGCTGTGGAGCTGTGAGCTGCGGTCGGGTGACACTGGGAGGCTGTGCCATGCCAGGAGCAGGCACTGGGGCTGTGGGGCTGTGAGCTGTGGGTCTGTGGGGCAGTGGGGCTGTGAGCAGGGGCCAGGTCACACTGGGAGGCTGTGCCATGCCAGCAGCAGGCACTGGGAATGTCAGCAACAGGCACTGGGGCTGTGGGGCTGTGAGCTGTGAGCCAGGGTCACACTGGGAAGCTGTGCCATGCCAGCAGCAGGCACTGGGGCTGTGGGGCTGTGGGGCTGTGGGGCTGTGAGCTGTGAGCCAGGGTCACACCAGGAGGCTGTGCCATGCCAGCAGCGGGCACTGGAGGACAGGCTGCTCCCCAGCCTGCCCCCATTTCCACTGGCTCTTGGTTCCCTGGCACAGCCCCTCGCCCTGCCCAAGCAGGATGCACAGGTCCCCCTTGCTGTGCCCTCGCTGCCCTCCTGTCCTCTCTGGCACAACCCACAGGTGCCTCCAGGCACCCAGTTCAGCTCCCAGATGGAGGGAGATGTTTGTGGGCAGCTCCCACCCCTCTCCCTTCCACCCTGCTCCTTCAGGTCACCTTCCTGCCAGACCCCTGGGACCCTGCAGGAGCCTCTTGTGTAGGAATATCCAAATTTGAGCTTGCAAAGCCCTGACTGGCTGGGACCGACATGGCCCTGCCTGGTAGCCTGGAGAACCAGCCTGAGTCATGGAGGCTCCCCTCAGATGATGGGAGCAGGGATGTTCTCAGATTGGCTCCAAAATAGCTGCTGACCTGGAGGGCTGGGAGAGGAGGGAGGGTCAAAGCAGAGCAGGAGGGCAGGACCAGGCAGAGGAGACCCTGAGAGTCCTCAGGGCATTGTTGGGGGTCTGTGTGCCCCCTCTGACCCAGAGGGGCCATCAATAGCAATGCCCGTGCCCACCACGGGCCATCCCTCGAGGAAAAAGGGAAATACCCCCCAGGCACTGACATGGGGATGTCCCTGCTGGGCACGGGCTTTATTTCCTGTGACCTTCAAGGTCTGACATGAAGTCCCTGTCCCCTCTCCACCTCCTTCTCTCTGTTCCCCTACATGGTCTCCCGATCCATGGGGAATTGTGCTGACCCGCACATGGCCGGCCGATGAGTGCAAAATGGGCCGAAGGTTACGGGCTTAACACCCTCCGGAGGCTAAAAATACGGCACGGCAACTGTACGGGCACGGCTGTACGGGCACGGCTGTACGGGCACGGCTGTACGGGCACGGCTGTACGGGCACGGCTGTACGGGCACGGCTGT